>JAUZTA010000025.1:7370342-7382715 GCA_034780835.1 Ctenochaetus striatus
GGTGCCTGTTTGTCATTTTGTGTCCTCAAGCTATGAAACGACATCCAGCGAAGAGTCCAGTGGAGATGAGAAGCCAAAAGTGGAGAAGGAGGAGGAGGAGGAGGAGGAGGAGGAAGACAGCTCAGAACCAGAGTTAGAGAAGGAGACAGAGCCTGAGGCAGCAGAAAAGCCTGAGGAGGGAGCAGAGACCCAACAGAAGGATGAAGAGGTCTCAGCTGAGGGAGGAGGTGCTGCAGCTGCAGAGAAGGAGGTGGAAAGAGGCCTGCTGGATCCAGAGGAGTTCCTGGAAGAACAAGCTGAAGGGTGAGATGGACAATAATGCTTCATTCATAGTTGTTCATTCAGGGTTACGCCATAACTGCACAGCCCACTGGTTATGAACTATAATGAACTATGATTGGTCTGATGGATTACTTTCATTTTCTGGTAGAGGTGGTTGATACTAGAGAATATATGTGGTCAAGTTGAAAAAAGGCGAAGTCTCTTTTTTGTAAAATGACTCAGCAAAGCTATTCAAACCACAAATGCTCTGCTCACTGTGATCCATGCTCTCCACTGGAATGAATGAGGATAATTAACATGGCGACTGCACAGAAAAATGTCATGATCGGTAATGAAACATGGTAGATCTTCTCCCTGGTAGATTTTTTCATTAAGAAAATGAAAGAATGTAAGCACAGCTAAAGCAATGGAGATAATTAAAGTGCAGTTCATCCGAAAAAGGTCATAGTGTGTGTGATGTCTAGCGAGTACAAGGGACTGCTTTGTTTTGTGTCCAGCCGCAGCCCACATACTTTGTCTAGTACAGGTGCTGAATGATACTTCAATGTACAGTGGGCCTGGCACACACACACACACACACACACACACACACACACACAGAAATCCAATTAAAACGCTCTCATTCTCACTCAGGCTGCTCAGCGTTAGCGTTTAATATCTCGCATGGACTCACTGCCCCACTTACACATATAAGCCTCTGTTTCATACACACTAGATGCACACCTGTTTCCACACACGCACATTTTAAATGTACAGAAAGCTCTACACAAGTGCACACAAACTGCACCTGCACACTTGTGTATAAGCTGCTCTCAGCCTGATAGAGGCCTCAGAAAAACACATAGACACTCTTCACCTCCTGGAGTATCAGGGTTCTGGTACAAAAAGCAAATAAGCAGCAGTTTTGTCCTCAAAGTCACCGACTGATCACATGTCTCTCAGGTATGTGGACATGGCTGTGGGCCCCGGGACCAGACATTAGATGGGGCCCCTGGGAGAAGACAGGACTTACATTAACTCATCACTCAGCACCTGTCTGATCATGTCCAAGTGTGTGTGTGTGCTTGTACATGTGTGTGTTTTATGCCTGTAACAAGGTGCACCGTGAGAGTGTCATCCACTCAGGCTGAGGGCTTCTTAGATTAACAATATAACTGCATGATAGATGAGCAGTCTGAGCACTTGGTGGACATTATTCGGCAGTGAATCAGTGTAAACTGTTACCATCGAGGTTTGCATGCGCCATCAATGTGTCAGACTGCTGACTGATGTGTTTGTCCGCCGCAGAGCCCCACAAGGCATCTTTTCCCTTTGTTTTCATCCCAGACAGAATTTGTACAAGAACCAAAGTAGCCAGCTCTTGGCCATATGTTATGCAGACTTGATGGTATTTCCACATTTAACCTGAAAAAACACCAGAAAAACAAAAGATAAAAGCAACTGTAAGAGCAGATGTGGAGAGTTCTGGGTTAAATTTGGATGTTTTCTTGACGGCAGACACTTGTGGTGCTGTTGAAAGTTTTCAGCTCAAAATACTCATGAGGTTATCTGGGATGATTCAAAGAAAAACTGCTCCTCTTAACGTCGTCTTGTCTTTGTTTCCAGGGTGAAAGTTGACGAGAGCTTTATAGACGCATGTGTCTACGTAAAAGACCGCATGGAAGAAGTTTCATCCCCAGACAAAGAAATGGTAAGAATTTCTTTGGTTGTTGTAAAAAAAAAAAAAAAAGATGACCACAAGGTTAATGTTCGATCTGCCCTAACACTGTATGAGCTATAGGTTTCTGCAACCTGTCTTCTAATGCTTGAAAATGATGCTTCTCTTTCCAAATTTAGGCTCTGAGACGGTAATAAAAAAAGGATTTGTCATTTTTTTTATAATGTTCTGTCTGAGCTCTTTGACTTCAATGAGTAGAATAATGTGGTGCCATGTGGTTCACAGTGCCATTCCTCAAGCTGAAATGCAAGCTGCTCAACAGCCCAAACAGTAAAAAATATGTTCTGGGAACAATAAAAATGCTGCCAGGGGCGGCTTTTTCACTTTTATCTTTTCTCTCCTTCCTCCCTCCTCAGCGTCAGGTTTTAGTGGTGCTCTACAAGGAGTGGTTCAGGGTCTCCAGTCAGAAAGACTCGCAGGCAGATACTGTCAGATTATACCTGCGACAAGTGGGTTTGACCACGCCCACTCTCCTGCCGTATGTAGTGAACTTAACAGATGGCAACGGGAATATGGCCCTACACTACAGTGTGTCGCATTCAAACTTCCCCGTGGTCAAGCTGCTGCTGGATACTGGTGAGACACACACACACAAACACAGCTACATGTAAAACAATAGAGCTTAAATACTGAAACACAATTTTAGCAAAACATAACGACTAAATAAAGTGCAAAACTGCATAAAATGCTGTCTTTAACTAAGTTAATTATTGTTTTTGTGTAATTAGGTCTATGTGAGACGGACAATGTGAACAAGGCAGGCTATACTCCAGTGATGCTCGCTGCGCTGACGGCGGCTGAGAGTCCTGATGACCTGGAAGTGGCCCAACAACTGTTGAAACTGGGTGACGTCAATGCCTGCTCCAGACAGGTAACACATAATGTATGTGTGTAAATTTTATATGTAATAAGTTTATTTCAGTGAATGTACTGACTCGTTTCATGTATTGTATGTTATTGTTGTAAAGGAAGTTGCAAGAGTTGGAATTCAGTAAATCATTTGGAGAAATTAGGGCATGTTGGGAAATGTTTATAAGTGCAGCACTTTACACAAACGTATCATATCTTCAGCCACTATTTCTCAACAGAAGAGACATCTGAAGTGCAAAAGACATAAGATGTGTGAATTGGCACAACAGCATGTTAGTATGGGCAAGCATTCTAAAGTTTTAATACACTTTTTGCTTCCTCTGTAATGTTTTAAAAGAGAGTAAGAAACTCATCTTCTTGCAGGACATATTTTCTCAGTCATATAATTCTTTCTCTATCCCTCTTTTTCTCTCTCATCCTCAATCTCTCTTCATTTATCTTTTATCTCTTCATACTTGCCCTCTCAGTGTATCAGTCTAACCCTCTGTATTTCTCATTCTCTTTCTCCAGGCGGGCCAGACGGCACTCATGCTCGCTGTGAGCCACGGCCGCGTTGCCATGGTGAAGCTGCTCCTGAGCTGCGGCGCGGATGTGAATGCCCAGGACCGCGAGGGCTCCACGGCCCTGATGTGCGCCAGCGAACACGGACACAAACACATCGTCCGCCTGCTGCTGGAGACGGGTCGCTGTGACCTCAGCCTCACAGATAAGGTACGCTGTCATGCTACTGTGCAGAGTGTTGTTGAATGGAGGTTTTTTTTTTTCACTTCTCATCTGGAGATAGTTCATAAGATGAGATGCTTTTCCCTGTCTAATGTCCCATCCAGTCTAACATGTAGGATCTCATCAAGATGTTGTTTTGATGGGTTGTTTGAATCTGTCTCTCTCAGATGAAAACTTTTTTTTCCTAAAAATCATTTACTTTCTTTTCTTTTCTTGTATCTGAACGCTGATTTAGATATTTGTTTTGTTTTACTACAGTACAGATCTCTGCTTGCTCACTAAATTTTACTGCTCAGACACTGTCGCTCACCTGATGTTCAAAACCCTTCATATTAAAAATGTGTTTTTCTGTGCACTTCCCTAAAATCTTAAATTTATTTAAACCTTGGGCAGGTTAGTTGGATGTGTCACAAACTCAAATGCCCATTGTAGGCACAAAAACCTGAAACCTCCAGCAAAGGGCAGACATGTCAGTACAAAGAAAGAAAGTATGTATCGGCACAGCCACCAGCTCAGAGTCAACTGTGACCAATTACAAGCCAGCGAGCTAACGAACAACATAAATAAAAGATGCTAACCACACTTACCATTCTGACACGTCTGCTAGTTGCTGATTTTGGCACTCAACAGACTCCTCATCTGAGTCTCATACATGTTTAAGCTTCAGTCTGAGTTTCAAAGAGTACATATGCCTCCAGCAACTTTTCAGAGCTTTCCTTTACTTGTTATGCAGAAAAATAATGTCAAACTAAATATTAATCATAAAATGTATCCATCGAAGGACTTAAAGCATTTTGTTCCACAGGTGAACTGTTGCTTTACTCTGCTGCAACTACTTGGTTTGAAATAAATCACAATGCTGCGTAAATGACAGGTCTGAGCAATGTTTGGTCATACAGAGGCAAAAAGATATGTTTTCCTAAGGCAAAAACATGAATTCAATATGAGCTCACTTCTAACCACCACAGTAGATAATTGACACATGAAGCCAGTGAGAAGAAAGTGAGTGATCCGTACTGAGGGGAAGCTCCAGGCAAAAAACTGAAAATTCCTGCTTGTGCTATATTTGGCTTAATTTGGACGAGGATTCATTCTTTACCAACATGCCAGGAATCACTGCTTCATTTTAAAAGTTTCTTATTTGCTGCTTGTACTAAAAGATTCTCACATACTGCAGAACATGTCACCAGTTATCAGGCTGCCCCTGCAGTCTGTGTTTGGTGCCTCGTAACTGCTGCCAGGCACACATATGGTAGATTGATCGTTCAACCCAGTTCATCATTGATTTCTCTAGATTGATGATTCCCCTCTGCAGTCTGAGGTGCTTAGTCAGAGAATGGTCATATGAAGACTGGTGCTTTGCTCTGCTTGTGCATTTACGCCTTTATAAAAACAACCCTGTAAACACTGCTGTCAACACTGCTGCAATACTGCTGCAACACTGCTGATGCTCCGTGTCTGCATCCAGCTGTGGAGTCTCATTCCATCTCCCAAAGGAGATGACCATCATCACCTCTGCTGTCACCTCCGACACCACTATGACACTTAATTGACCTCAGTCCTGAGGGAATGGGGCTTTGGAGCAGCTTTGTTAGAGGTTTTTAATTAATTTTATATTCGATGTTGTTCAGTTTCTATGGTGGGTTTGTTCATTTCTGTTCAGTACTGATTGGCAAAACAGGTGAAGTTTTAGGGCTTTTATAAGATGGCAAGATTTAAGATGTTTAGAAAAGGTTTAAGAATACAGGCATAATATTTTGTGAAGGCAATTTCAGATATTTTAGTCACGATAGCCTCACACACCCATGCCTCCTTGTACTTTTTGTGTTATCAAATTTGAGCAAATTGACAAAGACTCAACTCAGAGACATTTCCTGTATATATTTTCTCGTAATTTAATTAGTTTTGCACCTGCACGATAGCACTTCAGTTAGTTTTTGTGTTTTTTTCACTCTGTTTTTTTAGCTTTTAACCGCCAAACTTTCAGTTTATAGTTCGGTTTACACTATAATAATCTTGCATTAGAGAACATCTTATTGTTTGTATCCTCAGCATTTAATCTAAATCATGAAAACTCATCATACAGCACAGTATTATTTTGTTTAGACCAAATTCAGGAGTACCATGTGGATGACAGAGTGAATGTTTCCAGATGTATCCTGCAATTATCCTTCAACTCAACCATGTGCCGTGTGCCAGATCATTTGCTCTGTGACTGTCTAACAACACAAGAGCACACACTGCACTTATGCATAGTTGGGGACAAACATTATCTCAATGCTGAGCAAGTAAGCGAGCAGCTCTGGCAAGCAACTTTAAATTATATGTAAGTAAGTCAGGCAGTTTTTTTTTTCTCAGGTTTGTAAAATAAAATACAGTTTGTGTCCCGCTGCTTGATTAGAAAGATAAATAGGAGATACCAAGATGCTGTGTGAATAATGCAGGGAGTTACAGGAAGAGATATAGATCATTGCCAGGTCAGTCAAGAACATTTATATCCAAGTGTTTTATTTGAAGTTTGCATTTTGGAGAGATTTGTTCTTTCACCAACATCTAAGGAAGAACGTTATCCACAAGGATGCAATCATAGATGTAGCATTCTCATTTTTCTAATTGCCAGTGGAGAATGACTTGTTTCATAATTAATGAGCATGCTGAGTGTAATGAGAGACAGCTACAAATATCTGTGTTGTTGACAAATGAAAAAAACAAATCCCTGACAGCATCACCAACTATGGGAAAACAATTGTTTTGCATTGTTTATTTTAGCAATGTGCAAGTATCAGGAAGCTCAGTCACGTTAATGTGACTTTAAGACTGAGCAAAAGACAGATCCCTTTAAAGCTTGTAAAGAATAGCAAAATTGGCTGTTTAATACCTATGTGGATGAAAAATTAAACCGTTGCAGTCACGACAAATGCTCATTTTTTGTTTTATATTGCCATCTGTTAGCAATAACAACATAACATAACATAACATTTTCTGATTTTTATAGGTTTTGATTGTTTTTTGCTGTCTTGAATGCATTGGCAAATTTCCTGGATTTATCTCTCCCAACAGACCCTCCCCACACTTATTATTTACATAGCAATTTCTGCATGATGCTTTAAGGCCTAGCTGTGTATATGATACAATATTTGCTGTGTATTCTGATGTATAAAGTTGGAGCAAAATGATAAGGTGGATTCACAGAAAAGTGACAAATCATAACCTCTCAGCATCTCAGGTTTTTAAGAATGGAAAAATCTTCAGACTCATTTTTAGAAACCAAAACTTACTAGTGTGAGTTTGAAATATAACGTCCAGTCCTGGATAAAGAGCAGAACAACACTGCCACTGTCAGGAGAAAAACAGTCACTGCAATATCTTTGGTGTGAAGCTTTGATTTTCTCTCTGTTCTTTCCCAGAATGGACAGACAGCACAGTCGGTAGCAGAGGGGGCCTCCCACCAAGACATAGTTGACCTTCTGAAGGCCCACGCTGAGACCCGAGCCTCTGAGCCCTCGACTACCACAGACCTCCTCTGAGCCAGGCTGACCCTGTTTACATCCCCAAACCACCCCAGCAAGCCCACCCCCAACCCATCAGTTCCCAAGACCCTCTGTTCACCAACAAAGAGGGAAATGTTGAATTATGGATGTGTTGACACCATACTAGACTCTGCTTGACCAGTGGAAAAATGGATATATACTCTGTCTACCATGGAACGACGCGTAAACCCATGAAGCTGGAGTGTCCAGCAGTGTACGCCCACATTTCTTTCTTCCACATCTCTGCCAACATGCCCAGTGGGTGTTTATGGATATGCTGCATTAACCACTCAGTGGACAGAAAACAAAAAAAAGGAGGCAGTTGGTGATGAAATGATGCCATAGTGAAGTGTGATTGACAGGATTTTTACACAGGGGAGAATATGAGGAGAGATCAAGGATGAGCAGACTGGCAAGTGGATGAAGAGACACTGCGTCAAACTGCTGCTTCTTATCATCGACTAGCTCGTCAAGCAAAATACAAAGCACATGATCTACCTTTCAAATATATTAAAATGACATAATAATTTCTATTTTTTTCTTTAATGACATTGACATCATTCTTTTCATATTTGGACATAAGCCATTATTGGAAACACAGTAAATGTAGAATGTTATTCTAACAGATTATAATCCTATATACGAAACAGAAACTGTATTTTCTACTGCACTTTTTTTATTGTGTTTGTGTACAGTAAGTGGTCCTCTCTAATATCGATGTCCAGAGGAAACTATATATCTCCAAAAGTGCAAATTATAAAATTTGAATAAAATAATTCAACTTGCGGTCAAATTTCCCATCATTCATTAAATTTCTGACATCGTTTAATGTATTATTTTTTACCATAGTAACGATGTTTTTAAAATTCAGGACATGGGTGATCGTCATCTGTGAATTCTTGACAAATATGGTGTAGTTGGAGATAAACTGTTTCTGTTGGACAAAGAAATGATTTTTCTTATAACCACAATGTAATCAGAGTGCAGAAAGACAAAAGTCTTCTAATAAGAGGATTGTACTGTTGGAAGATGCTGCATGCCAATACACAGTTACTCCCCCTACTGGCTGTATAATAGTACTAAACAACAGTATGTTGTAATACTGTCTGAGCTCATGGTTGTCATCTCTCTCTTTCTCTGTCTCTGTCTCTCAGTTCAAATATAATGTATGTCCTCTTGTTTGCCTGCTCGTCTCAAATCAAATCATGTATGCAACTGCTACAAAATGCACAATGAATGTAAGGCCGGCTGTGATACATTCCAAGAACAAATGTAGCAAGTCTAACTATACTGGCATGGATCAAAGGACTAACACATTGACTGTCAGTGAATATGGCAGACGCAGGAATAAGTCCAGATATTTTTACCATGCGTGACTTAACATATTTAACTACAACTGAAGATCCGATCTGCCTGTCTTCAAGTTACTCACACTAGTTCCTGCCTTGAGGAATTCATATTTAAAACGGGACACTGACAAGATGTTAAAACAGAGAGTAAAAGGGCTGTTTATGGTTTGCAGCCCTAAAAGAAGCAATACAGATGAAATGCTACCTTTTGGATCAGAGACATGGTATGAAGGGTGGCTTTGGTTTAGCCTTAATCAGACAACCATCCTACATTGTACAGCTGAGATGTGTTTCAGGGAGTGAGGTCTTCTGTTTTCCACAGTTCTACGCCCATATTTCTAAAGTATCTCGCAGCAGGAGTACTGGTTTGATAAAATGTTTACAATCTAACAGCTCCCCTTCAGTGGCCCCTGGCAGACACTATCAGTTACTAGTTTAGGGGAAACAAAAAGGATCAATCATTTTACTTTAAACCAGGAATCTGAGGGAATGTTTATACCCCTCTGCAGAGGGATCATGATGGGTGAATATGTTCTTTATTGAAAGCTGATACTTAAACTAAAGCTTTTAAGGGATACAGGGGGGATTTAATATTGCATCTCCATAAAGATAGATTAAAGGGAATGGACAAAGAATGGCAGCAGAGGCTGAAATTACCTAACTCTGGCCTTCAGTATGAGTCAAGTTCCAAAAACATTGGATACTCCAATTTCCGTAATGCAACCAATGGCATCGATTTGTTTGGTAAGGGTCCAAATGTATTTCAAACTCCATTCCCTCAATATTTTATGCCAGTTTTTACATCATAAATTTTTAGTCTCTGAGAAAAACCTGGTGAAATTTTGTGGTTTTTTGGACTTAATTAAGAACGCTCCTCTGGAGAAATCATCGAAAGTTATATTACACGTTATACATTGTATATTAGTTAGTGGCCAACTCCTCATGACGAGCCAGCTGACCTGTATGTGTGACGTTAACGTAGTGCTTCTTTAAAAAGTGAATGGGGTTTGCTGGGGTCACTGAAGGTGAACTTAAAAAGGGGAATACCACTTATTTTAAACAACTGCCATATCTGTGGTTTATATAATGGTCCAATCTGCATTATGGCAAGTTTGTGGTCCAAGTCTTTCTGGACAGTTTTAAAACATCTCAGCTCTTACTGTTACCCTTAAAAAGCTGGATTCCAAGTGTATTGGCTTGGTTTGGTCATGATGAATCTACACCGATATGTCCACAGTATGTAAGCTGAGTTTAACAAGTGTCTCAGAGATGCAGTGTGATCTGACCACTGATTCTGCACCAGTACTCTCTCATTCCTAGACACTTAATCAATGTGGGTTCTAATATGGGACTAAATTCAGTATATTTACACAAAGAGCAATCATATAAAGTATCTTAATTAAACAGTAGAATATACAGTGGCTGTACTTACTCAGCAACAACTGTATTTTACATTATTAGCTTAGCGATCTGATCATTTTCATTTACTGAGTCACAAGTAGCACAGATTTTCGACGACAAGGCTGCATTTACACAGGATGACCTCTAGCTCTGTGCAGCACATCTGATCACGATCGGCTGTCTTCACATTAAGGGACGAAAACTAGAGTCTGCGTAGCTTCCCAAATTTCAGACAGCTAAGAGATGATCTGATCTGTGCTGTGTTAAAAAAAAAAATCTGGTTTATCTGGTCTTCCGTGCCTGTGTGTTGAGTCTTAAAGCAAATCTCATCCATATGTTTAATCCAGTGTGACCCAGATGTAATAAGGTTTCATAACTGGCTCAACACCAAAGAACTGAAATCAAATCTGTTTCACATGGGGTTAAGTATATAGTTTTATCTGTTCCTGTAAATTCAGCCAAATACATGTACATACAGTATTGTGAAAAATATATAACAAGTATTGTCTGACAGTTTGCTCTAAAAATTATATGAAGTATTTATTCCAAATGCTATATTTTTTACCATATATAGTATATATAGTATAAATATATATATGTATGCATGGACAAATATTTCAGTGATTCTGTTGGAGATAAATTTGAATGATTGGAGGTCATGCTGAGTGTTCCCTAATGATGTGATAATTCAATTTATCTTTGATGGCTGGATGGTATGGTGCTTTGTGTGATATGACAAGGTTGTGGACTGTGTCATGTGCCCTTTAATGCTACCTTTGACATTTGTCAGGGAAAATATGAAGAAGATTTGACACTGGCTATAAGCTTTAAGGGCAATGTGTCCCTTGTTTGAATACCCATTTGGAAGTCAAAGCATATATGTACATGACAGAGTCAAATGTAAAAACTTGTACCTCTCTAAAATATTCCTTATACAATGGACTTATATGTTAGAAACCAGAGAACTACTTCTAAATGAATAAATATGAAGATTTAAAACTTATCAAATCTCAATTTCATGTTACTTTTAATCATTTCCAATAGAAAAAAGATTAAATGAAGTCTGTTGATTGTATACATCACCAGTGTCTGTAAAACAGCCCTTTATTCTCAGTTATGATCAACTGAAGAACAAAAATGCTTAAATCTCAGTCAGCGGTGGACAGTATGAGAATTTACCTGTCATTTACTTTGTAGAGACAGAAATTACAAGCCTAGTTGCCGGAATAAAACGTTGTTATTTTACATACATGTAAAGGTGATGCAGTTCAGACCACATGTAGTGCAAATGACTTCATTTTCTCATTTGAAGGAGGAGGGAATAGAGGTGGCATGATGGCGGAGATGGTTGGACAACTGTTAGCTTCCTGTTTCGGCCAACTTCAGCCCCAGATGTGTTTGTGGCAACTGAATTGGGTATTTTAAGGCAAAAAATGGTCTTCTCCTGACCAATATCAAATTAATTTTGTACATAAACCTTATCAGACATTAGAGATGGCAACATACAATATAAACCACAAAATCCAAACAAAAATAAATGCAAAATTTCCACATATTTGTGGTATACAGAAATGTTCAAGGCCAACTTTATTCTGGTGATTGGGTTAAAGTGATTGGAATGGAACCAATGGAACCAAATGGAGCTCTGTAACAGCAACATGTGCACATATATGAGCATAAAAAGTGACTCAATTTGAGATTGAGCAAACAGTATAAATGAATTAAAAAAGCTTTGTGCATAATTTCCCAAAGATAAAAGGTGGCAAAGTGCTGTTAGTGCAATTAGATGATTATGTTTAATCTCCAGCTGCTGATGTTCCCAAACATAAACCTGTTTTTTGTCCCACAGATTTTCCTGGAGGTCGTTGTGCATGTGCATGTGCATGGAGGTCAGCAACTCTGCTTTATTATATAGTGTAATGAAAAAGAGTGACCAGCAGATGGCGATACAACAGTGTGGTTAAAAACACAAACTGAGGGAGAGAACACCAAACTCATAAGCTGAAATATTTTCCCTCTGTTTATTTAAAGTGCTGAGTCAAACACAACTGGCCTTGGTCAAGATTTCTTTAAGACATTTCGCCTTTCATATAGTTTTCATCTCTCTCTCTCTCTTTCATCTTTCAGGCCAAAAAGAAGTCTTGTAGATTAGCACCAACACTAGACCCCATAATGTAAAAAGGAGACAAGCCAAGAACTCTACTCAACTATCTAGTCATGAGCTCTGCAAACAGATTTTTGGAATCTCTTCACCAAAACTAGAATTTCTTAAAAAGACCCATTTTCACTTAAAACTGTGTTTGTGTGTGGGCGAAAGGGCAAAACACATAGAAAAAGCTACATTTTGACCTGTGTACATGTGAACAAGGCCTCAGACTGCTGAGTGACAGCTGTTTGTCGGACAGAGGTATTTTATGAGCCGTAATGACGACAAAACGAGAAAAGGACCCATTCTTTAGTGTTGGAGGGAATATTGTTGCCATTTACTAAAGTGAGGATAG
>JAUZTA010000025.1:7392513-7409127 GCA_034780835.1 Ctenochaetus striatus
CCCTAAACAGCTAGATGCTGAATGTTCCCGGTAACACTTCATGTTACAGGTCTGCAAATTTCATGGTAAATATGAGCTAGTTAGCCGGTAACATTTGAAATGTCTTTGAAATGACCCAAAACTACCTCAGCATTTACCTAGATGTTTACCTTTGCACTGCCTGGATACTGAATGGAGCAAGAGTGTATTCAAAGTGAAGGCTAAGATTAATACTAGGAGTGAGTTTGCACCAGCTGTTTCAAAGTTCTTTGCAAAAACTACCTACTGTTGCTTCAAATGAGTGATTTATCAAACTGTGTTTAAATCTTGACGAATTAAATAAACAAAGACTTGACTTGAGAAATGAGTAAACCATTTGCTAACTATTTCAGGTGATAAGAGATATATTACACTTAACCGACAATTCTCTGTAAAATGTAGACAAGGCTTTATTCTATTTATATATGCAAAAAAACACATACTGGAAGTATATCTTTTAGTGTTAAAAGTAGTCAAACAATTCAGAGAGGAAACATTAGTTTACATATGTCTAATATAAGGCTCTGTTAATTTAGTCTCTTTTTACCGGCATAATGACATCATGCCAAACTACATATTGTGTCTTTTTTTTGGTGAAATGTAACTTAAAAACTTGGTAGTTTGCATCATTAATAAACAACATTTTATTCTAGTGTCAGTCAGTTGTGTCAGTCATTACCTCTACTTCAGTTTAATGTGATAATACAAATAGCAACCAAATGCTAGCCTTCCTGGTACAATTAGCTCATCGTAGTTCATAAGGCAGTTTTAGTTACAGTGTTGTGATGTGTTGACTTATAAACAGCTGGTGCCACAAACTCCAGGCAGAACCTCCAAAGTTCAACATGGACTCACCTGAAATGTAAGACTGCTCACACTTCAGTCCAACAAGCTAGAGTTTTTCTCATTTGTATGTTTAGTAACTTTGTGCAAGGTGTCATGTTTCACATGAAACAATGCAGCAACTACAGGGTTAACACTGAAAGACACTGAAAGCGACACATGTTCTTCCACATAATATCTGCATTACAATAAGTAAATCAATGAAAACGTGCACATTAACTCTCAGTTTCATGTTCTTCAACCTGGTTAGCATTCTAGCTTCAGCCTGTTCATGGAATATACTGATAGTAAAACTATGGTGTTGCTGCCATCAGAGCATTGATAGGCCCCAAAATCACTCCTAAAAATATGAATCACAACATTCCAGGAGGCTTAGTGAGAAAGTGTGTATCCCTGACTATTACTACCTACTATATGATGAATGGAAAAAGTCCCTTTCTGGACTTTCTCAGTGCCCTTCAGTGAAGGCGGCTGCTCTCAAGGTGGCCCCAAAGTGGACCAGCCAATCTGTCTTCACACTGTAGCAATAATAAGTTTTCTACAATGCCACGCTCAGTCACCTCAATAAATAAGCAATTTATACTCCTAACTGCAAACCCTCAGCATGGAACTCCATTAGACCTGCAGCAAAACATGGACATGAAGGAAAGTCTGTGGAGTGCAGAGCCAGCTGAGGCCGGGGTGCAATCCAGCCGCGGATTTGGGATTTATTCAATCCCACACTCACAAAGATATCTGACCAGTGGTGCCTGTATTGTCCTCTTACAACGTCTTAATCTTTCCTTCAAAACTCAAACAGAGTTTTTACTGAAGATCACAACAATTCCCACAGCTATCATACCCCCTGATGAGATTTAAATAAAGGATATCTATATATATAAAAGGATATAAATGAATAAAGGACCATGGTTTAATACCACAACGCAGCTGTGTCAATTTAAACTGTTTCATACATGTCAAGCTCAAATTCTGCCAAAAAAAATCAAACACTGCAGGGAGCTGCCAAACCAGTCCAGGATCACGCTGAGCTGAGACGCACTCTCCCCACTATGCAATGCATTTTATTTCACTTCATCTGTACAAGGTTAGCATGAATGGAGATAGCCTTCCTCATGTGCTCAATGCTCCTTCGTTAGATAGACAGAGGGGAATGTGGTGCTGGAGAGAACTATAATTTACCTGTCTAGATGCCACTTGTCACATACAGTAGACACAACCCCCCCCCCGCTGTGCATCATCAGCCGAGAGGAGAGAGTGCCATCCTTCTGAGGGACGTGAGTGTCAGAATACCGCAACACAACATCAGCAGAAATCCGGCAAAATAAATGGCCCACCATTCATCTTCTGAAGCACAAACCCGCTCGCATACAGTTTAGTCTGAAACCTGGCAGTCATTTCCTGCCCACCCTTGTCTGCTTGTTTTTTTTCTTCCTCCCACATGGTTACGGAAAGATAGACACTGAGCAAACTATTCCAGGATATAATGAGAACCATGAATTATAACTGCCATTGATCAACCGTTTGTTTGTATGTGCATACTGTCTGCGTAGTTAGTAAGAATGCTGAGTTCATACTGAGCCAATATTGGAAGACTTTAATGTTTGGAGTCTTTATTTTTTTGCTGGTTTTTCAGTCATAAATCACATTTATGCACAGACTGAGGATTTGACATCCAAAAACACCTCTTAGCCTAGCTCAGCTGAAACACAGCATTGATCCAATTTGTTTTTCTAGGAAAGGAAGACCAGTTTAGTATGCATTATCAGACAATGTCTGTCTTTATGAAATGTAATATGTGTGCTTAAGACCTTTAAAAATGCCCTTTATTGAGACTACAAGATGTCAAGAGGGAAAATAATGGCATAAGTACTTGTAACAGCTATTATGTTGAGTTGTCATGACTGCTTATAGTAACTGACCATTACGACACATTGTGGGCAATTATTGCAATAGTCACTGGGCATGAGTTCCATCGGACTCAATGGGCTGGAAGCATGTTTGTGGCAAGCCAATGGAAGATTAGCTCTTTATGCTGGTTTACATGTTTCCTCTCTGTCCAGCTTTATAAACAAACCAGTGGTCAGCAAAGTCCGCCCCTATTATTATTATTCCTCATCTGCTCATAAAAACACCAGTTACAACCACAATGAGCAGTCAGTCAGCCAGTTTGAATGTGGGCTCTTTTTCTACTGCATCTAATCCAGAAAACACACAGTCACACCGTTTCAGCAGTCATTATGCTAAAAAACACCAAAAGTGTTGTTGTAAAAAGCCAGTGATGCACCAAGATCGATGATTAAGGGCTGTTTAAGTTCAAACACTAACATCTGTGCTGCATTGGTTGAATGCCATAGAAATCAGACCTCAATGCATTATTTTTATATTTCAAAACAGTCACAGGAGTGTTCTGTAATATCTCACTTTGCAGATTAAAAGGTTTAACTCCAAAAAAAATAATGGCAATCGACATAAAGTCAAACAAAAAGCCAGAAACAAATGTGCAAGTCTCGACACTCACGGCAAATAAACAAACAACCCCGAGTTCATTATCGACTGCGGGCACACCTCTGATGCCAGGAGAGAGGATTGCCAATAATCCTTTGCCTTTTCTGCCCTGCTGGATTTTGCCCTGAGGCACACCCTCTGGTGGCACAAATCCTCCTATTCCCCTTAAAAAAAAAAAAAGCAACCTCCCTTCCCGATTCCCCCCGTAATCACCTCTAAACTTGAAGAACACTCCATCATTTTTTTTCTGTCTTCTTTCCCCTTGGCTATATTTAGCTTTGCCTGCCTACATGCAGTATGTCAAGGGGCGAATCTGAGAGGCCGGGTGTGAGAACGGATGACATTCCCCTCTTGTGTTGTACTCAGGATGTAAAGGGAACTATGAAGACAGATGTCGTCCTTGCCTACTTCAGCTCACCCTTGCCAACTTGAACGAATCTGCTTTCAGTGTTGTGCTTTGAGAGACTACATATTTACAACAGCAAACACATTCAAATAAATAAAAAGTCATAATATGAGGACTTAAAATAATGCACGCCAGCTTTTTTTTCCCCCTTGTATGGTGGCCAGACAGCCTTCTATTTACAATGTGCACTGAGACAGCCAAATGAGGTTAGTTCGAATAAAAATCATCAAGCAGCATTTTACACACCACTAAAGCTAACAAGAGGCAGAGAGAAGAGAGGGCTGGAGCAGAGACTACGATAAAAACTAGCACTAAGGTAAGTAGTAGTGGCTAGTAGTGGTAGTAATGTTACTCCAGTGTAGGAAGCAGGAAGGGGGGGGCGGTATTACAGATGTGCGTGTCGTCCCTGCTCCTTTAAAAGGGAGGCAAAATGAGGTCTCCTTCTCTTTTCTTGTCTGCGTTGTACTGGCCTCATTGTAGTGGTGTAGTACAGGCTGTGGTGAGAGGAGGGGGGGGCCAGGATGGGATTGGGGAGGAGGAGAGCGGATGGGGGGGGTGCAGGACGCATTCCTCCCCCCCTCAGGGATAGCCATCATCCTCCAGACTGAGTGCCACGCGCTGCAAACAGCAGATAAAAAGACTGTTACCACGGCAGGCTGGTGAAGGAGGGAGAGAGGTGAGATAGAAGACAGTGAAAGAAAATTTAAAAAAAAAAAGTAGCATGATGGACGGAGAACAAAGAGAGAAATCAGGAGGAAAAGAGAGATTCAAGTGGAGATGGCACCCAAAAAAGAAAACAAACAGCAGGTTCATATAGAATCCATTCCCTTCCTCCTTATCTCTTCCTCTTGCATCTCTCACTTCTTCCTCCTCTCCTTGACCTTCCTTCTCTTCCTTTTCCCACTCCCCCCCCCACCACCTGATTATTCTCTCCTTCTCTGGCTGTTCCTATGTGAGGAATGCAGGATGCTCGCCTACGGCTGCAAATGTCTGGCCCACATAATGCAAACCTGATTTCTCTGGCTGTCTGAGTTGCCACATAGCCATGCAAGCAGAAGAAATAGGAAAAGGAAGTTAAGAAAAATCATTAATAGACAATAAAAACATTTGAACTAATGTATAATAACATTTCAGACAAAGAAGAGAGAGTGCAGCTCCCTCTCTGCAGCCCCTCACTGAGGGTGGCTGGTAATTCGACCTTGAATCTTAATATGACTCAGTTGTGCACCTGTTTTGTGTATATGTATGTGTGTGTGTGTGTGTGTGTCTTCAGCCTGACATCGTGCCAACGATACCCAGAATTCCTTGCCTCCTTTCTCTCCGGAGCAACACAAAGAAATCTGTGTTACCATGCCAACCGATCAAAGCACTAGACTCCCACTCCACCGTAATCCTTTTTGGCTGCCTTTCCCCGCTTGCTTTAATATATTCAATAAATGTCATAAGTGTCCTGATGACACACATTTTGTAAATTTATGTGCATTTGAGTGGAAATCGCGGCTGGAATTGTTTCTGGAGTTTGTAGGACAATGCAGGTTCATAGCTGAGAAGTGATGTACAAAAATGCGTCTGCATCAACAGGAGATCAACAGGCTGCATTCATGAACTGTGCAGATTTATGGTTTCTGCGGCTGCACTCAAGACAGAATATAAGTTATTCTATTTTAGACTGATTTGTTTTTGATTTGTGCTCCCGTTTTTATCCTTCATGTCTTATTTACACTGTAATGAACACATACAATTCATGTAAGGGCAAAATTATGATGTTACTGTCCACAAAATCCAACTTTTTATTGGTCTAGTCTTGTGCTTTGCTGTCCTTCCTGTCAGAGAGCTTTCTGAGGTGACTATAAAACAAGTCCTCATTCTCCTCTAAGGCATCGCAACTATAAAATCATTTCAAGTTCACGACAGCTGTAATTACTTAGCCTCAGTACATCTCTAATGTGTCCTTGACCCTTTTGTTAGCGATAAACACAAATATATATCCACAAAATTCCTCTCTGTCAGCAGTGCTACCTTGTTTTACATATTTCCTAGTAGCTTTCCTGTATTGTCAAGGAAACCATGTTGAGAAATTTTACTATTGCATCAGCTGCTTCTGTAAACAAACTGTTGTGTTTCTGTGTAAGGAGTTTTGTCTAGAAAGAGGAGCATGTATCTGCCAGTAACAGAGCAAACACTTCAACAAGCATAAAAACAAACACAAGGTACAAATAAATGGGATGGCAGGTTGGCAACAACTATTTGATGTTGATAAAACGAATGTACTGTATGAACATGGTCATGACGGTGGAAGGAAATGTGATCATAATGTACTGGTGAAGGGCTTATGTGTGTGCATGACTGGTGTTTTCAGTGATTACTGCAAAAATGATGTGTGAGAATGTGTGAGAATGTGTGCGTGTGCAAGCCTGTTCTTTCTTTCCAGGCCTACGTGTACAACAAACGGGTTTTCCCAAACCCCTGCGCATACTCTCTAACACCAAATACTCCTTCCTTTCCCCTGCAGCTTCACTCATTTGCCACTGGAGAGCATCGGCGCCCCTGAGTACCAGTGAGAATTGCTGTCTGTGATGCCGCCACCTAGAGGAAGCGCTATGAATGGCTGACTGTGGCTGCCACTCACTGCTGGGTACACGTGACCGATGGACTCGCTGTGTCTCCCGATGTGGATCTCGTCGTCGTCGTCCTCCGTGGTTTTGCGGTAAACGGGGTTGTCGAAGTTCATGCTCTTGGTGTTCTTGCGCCGCCAGTTGCGCCAAATCAGGTAACCGCCGGTGCAGAGCAATCCAATGACCACTGTGGCAAGGATAGGGACTGCATGTGTTTAACACACACACAACAACAACACACGGCGGGAGCGTTAACACAGCCCAGGGGACACAGAGCGGCGCTTTAAGCACTCTCACACACACGCAAACGCATCTCACACACTGTTCTCTGCATATTAAGGGCTCATTATTTTCTGTCTTTATTTTTCAAAATTGAATACAATCGAACAGACAGATTTGACAGATTTGTAGGGGAGTTGAATCAAGGTGAAAAAGTGCTGGACTTACACTGTTTGCAAGAAGCAATCAGCATTTAAAAATGAAGGTGGACCAACTTGATGGAAACAAATGTCATGTTTAATAGCTATGGCTACTATTTAAGCATCAATCATATTAACTGAACTGATCACAAGATGAGCCATTTTAACCAAATGGACAGCACAGTTTCCTGTGGGAAACCCTGTACACCCATCAACAAGAAAAATAGGTATTTTCTGTGAAAATTGAAAAACTAAAAATAATGAGCCCTCAATCTATATTTTTATATTCTATTATATTCCTTTTTAATCTTAATCCACACAATAATCAAAGTACCACAAACATGAGTACACATGCACAAATTGCAATGCATGCATGCACCATCACTGTATTACACACTCCACATCCAAGACAAACACACACACACACACACGCACACACTGAAACACAAAGGCTGCATACAAAAAGACTGAACTAGAGAGACTTCTCTATTGAGCCTTTTTACATTCAGATTCTCAAGCTTGTAATTAAGGTATTTTTAACATTTATTTATGAATTGCTGAATAAAAATCATGCAAGGTTAGCTTTCATAACTGTATTATTCTTGTGCTACGTTTGCTCAGTGATTTAGAGTTTTGCTATTTTTTTTCAGTGCAAAAAAAAATTAAGCACTTTCAGCAGACTACCTGACTCTGGTGTTTTTGAATGGGGTTATGAGAGGACAATGGACAGGAGAAGAAGGAGAGCGAAGGAGAGCGAAGGGGATTGGAGGGTTTGAGATAAGCGCCGTCTCTCTCTTCTCATTACCATATCAGTACGCTGCCTAGCTGCCCTGTAGGACCTTTCCGTGCACAGTGCATGTGCAAGTCTGTGTGTGTGCGGTCAGACCAACAGGCACATCAGAGGTGTGTCAAAGAGGAGCGATTGAAAAAAAAAAAAGTGTGCAAGGGGATGAGTCTTTGTATGCATGCCCACGTCTAAGGATGTGCCGGCATCCCTTCTGGAAGCCCCGTCTAATTGCTCTTTTGTTAGAGAGGCACATGAGATCCCTGTGTGACTGGGCTGGAAACCCCAGATCCTCCTTTGTTCTTCTCTAAATTTTCGCTGGTTAAAAAAAAAAAAAAAAAAAAAGCATAAGCTTCTGTCTCATTTTGAAAATTTCACTCTAATTAGAGAAGCCTGACTTTGGCTAAACACTGATAATCGTTGCTGGGCGGTTTCCCTTGTCAAGCAGTGGGTGGGCGTGGTGCATTAGCGGATGTGGGCAGAGAATCGGGGTGCCGAAATCCGGCCCTTGTGGACCCCCAACGATAATTAATGTTTCAAAGCTGCCAAAAAATGCAGAATGGGGGGATTTATTTTTGCAGCGATGAATGGCAGAAGCACACAATGAGGGATGGAGTGGAAAGGGTTAACGGTCTCGGGGGGTTGCTTTAATGAGCTGATATCTCAATCGTCAAGAGTGAAAAGAGAAAAAAAACTTGCTTTACAATGTTCTGGAGCTCCCACAATTTATCAAAGTATTTAATGTTAGGGATGAAAGAGATCTCAATTAGCGACACACAGTATGCTGCTGCTTTAAGGTCATTTGCACATTCTGCTGATTTCGCAGTTAAGTGTCTTGGTAAAGTATTAAGCATTTCCATAAAATTTGATTTCCATTTCAATCAAAGCTAATAGAATAGATTAATTTTACTACGCCGGTCTGATTGTAAAAACTTGCATAATCACTGTTTGCCTACCTTAGATTAGCTCTATGGTAACATGTTGACTATAGTCTTTTTCTACTCTGTACAGACTATAATATTTGACCTGGTAAATTATGTTTTTGGCTCGGAGCGGTGGAAATTTTGACCTGGGAAAATAACATGTTATCTCATTAAGCCTCTTTTTATTCCTTTGATATTTCCTCCTATTCAAAAACCAATTCCAGCAACTGTGTAACCCACTCTTGGTCCACTGGGTCGGAGAAATAGGTCAGAGCACTGGATTGATTTCAGTTAGAGCAATACTGTATAATCAGAATGGGAACATTAGCTAAATGTAACAACAGCTGGTCAACTGTGATGACAAAACATGAACTGAATTTCCCTTTTGCTCAAAACTCATTAATAATGACATAATGTGCACATTGCAAAGGCCTGGCCATAGCTGACTGACTTGCTTACTCGCCCATAATGGCTTTTTTCACGCTGTAGGCCAGGAGGCTATTGTTGGAAAATACCACAGCTCGCTACATGAGCTACACTATTACTGTATTTTGAGCTAAAGCAACACTGCTGAGGCAGCCACTGCACTTGCATGTTTAAAAAAAAATATGTTATTGTTGAATCTACAATACACTTCTTTTAATCTGTCGGGTGGGGGTAACAAACACTCTTAAACCCTGTCACTCATGCATGCATGTTCACACACATTCCTCCAGACACATTAAATAAACACATCCACACACACACACACACACACACACACAACATGCAGGACTTGAGCGACAAGCAGAGACAGAGAAGCAAGGAGGGAGAAGCAGGCGGGCAGAAAGCAAAGGCAACTCGGGGAGAACAAGTCAGGAGTACTCACCGATAGGAATGACTATCCCCAGAACAGCTACTGTGATGTTGTTACCTATGAGGTAGTGATCACTCCCAGCTGAGACGAACAGGAAGGGAGAAAGAAAACAGACAACTAAGCAAAAAGTTTTATTCCCAAACACCCTCCCCGAAGATCTTGCTAGAGGGAAACACAAGATGCTGGAAACAACCCATTTGCATTAAATTCTGGCAGAGAATCCATCTGATTTCACTTTGGACTGCTGACTTTTTCTTAACAGCATGAGCTGTTGAAATGTGGCTGAATGAGGGATGCCATTTAAATGCGATGAGATGTGTTTCAATAAAACAGGAGAAAATTTCCAGCGATTTAGGACGCAATGAATCTTTGAATAGAGGTTTGAAACATTGAAACATAGTGGACACTCCAGCTGACCTTGCGAGTGTGCTCACACACATGACCTTGTGCTGCAAGTCATTGTTTTTCTACAGCATGTCTGCACATTGCGTCACAATGCAACACAATATATATTTATTTAAGAAGTGTTGTATCCTTACTCCCCTTCAACTCTCACCCCAACAGGTCGGTTTGAAGCGTGACATTAATCCTGCTCCCAATCCTCCTATTAGCAGCAGGCTAGCCATTAGCCAAAGTGTGATCAGATGGCTATAATGAAGTCTAGTGAGGAGGATTAACAGAAGAGATCACAGCCCTGGCTCCGCATACTGATTGGCTTATTCCAGAATGCATGGAAAAGGCACAGATGGGAGGTGACGGATTGGACATAAAATTACAATTTTCCCCGATAAATACAATCAAATGCAGGCCAATCTGCCTTTCGAAGAATGCACACACACGTGCACACACCATCACACATGCAGACACTGACACATTGGCATAAAGAGGCGAAGAGAGTGACACGACTTCAGACTGAGCAGCTGAAGCGCCTGAGTCCTGATTCAGCAGAAGTGGATGTGGCTTTTCGTAAAGTATGAGTGATGTCCAATGGGTCCTAAGACTCTAAAAGGCGGATTAATGGAATCTTATTAAAGCAGCAGTTATGAAAGAGGCAGTCCTGGAAAGTGAAGGCAAAGAGAGAAAGAAAAAGGAGAAAAAGCGAGAAAAGAAGAAAAAAATAAAAAAAGGTCTCAATTTCATTAAGACTATTATTGCTGGAGGGATTTTAAGTTCAAAAGAGGTAGCTGTGGTCTGCGTCGGTGGAAACGTCCCTATTTATATCCTTATATTTAACTCTTAATGTGTACATTACTTACAGTATAGTTGGGCGATAATTATAAGTCAACTTGTAGGAATCCTAATAGTACTGCTTACACACTCATACTATATATACCACATATAGATTTTAATGTCTTTTTTACAAATTAAATGATTAAATATGAATTACCATCAAAGGGAAAATCATTTTGAAAGCAGGATGTCTTTACAGTTAGGGGGGCTACTGTAGAGGGATGTGTTCACTTTTTTTTTTAACATCTGTCTTAAAATTATACCAACACACATGCATATATCGAAAGGGTTTTGATAGAAATTCAAAGCAAAATGTATTGCAACATTTATTTAACGCTAATTAGGGACTTCAACATTCTGATATAATCAAATTGAGAGGATATCTTTTGGTTGTAGTTTTCCTGACAGAATTTCTATCCTTTTAACAGAAATGCAGTATTTATAGTCCAAAGTGGTGGAAGTATCGATGAATAATTACTTGCATCAAGAGTCGGGGTTCAAGCCTGTAAGAGCATAGATGCATATGCGCTCTGTGTACCAGCTGTGGTTTATCTTTAATTCCTGAAACTCCTGTTCCTCCCTCCCTCCACCATGCCAGCCACGGAGCCGTACATGCGTAACAGCTGATGCCGGCAAACTTGACAGTGTGCACTCAGTTGAAAATTATAACACATGGCCCATGGGTTTAGAGACGCGTCTCGTTCATGCCCCATTTTCTCATCCGTGTCTGCTCCACCTCTCATCTGGAGCAGCTGTGTTGTGGTGAGGAGGCTGACAACTTCAGAGACTGGAGGAAACATGTTCTTGCTACTTGGTAACTCCGAAAAAAGCCCAGGCCCCTAAAGTGATGAGAGTAGCTGTAGCAGCCATTCTCTTTAATTCCCAGAAAATCACGTTCTCTTCTGCTTTTTTTTCCCCCTTCCATCTTTTCTTATCTGTGTAAATACTGCTTTCCCTCCCAACAGTGTGTCATTTTACAACTCCCATCCTCCCTGTTCGAGTGCTGGACTGTCATGTTTCTCTTTGTGCTCTGTTTAGTCTTTTTTCCCCTGCTTGGTCTCTTTATTGTCTCTTTCAGTACCTTTTCATTTAACTATCCTAGGTTTTACTCCTCGTTCTTTTTCCTCATCGATCTCCCTGTCCTCCCTCAGTCTCTTATTCTACCTCTCACACTCCTACTTTCATCATCCCCCCTCTCTCCTCTCCATCTGCATGGTGTTTTCAACCTCAGTTCTTGCTCTCCTGGTTTCTTAGTATGAGAAATGTCTCTGATGCAAATGTTTTGTTGTTAGAAGCTGAGTTCAAACACAGTACAGTAACTGGCAAGCTTTTCTCACCTGCCAACCACTTCTATTTAACTTCATCTTTCATCATCTACAGTGCAGCAGGCTATGTCATTCAAGTTTTGACTGCTAGGGCTCATTCAGACCAAATCAGGAGCTGTGGAGAAAACGCATGTTCTCCAAATCACTTTAATGTAAGTGGACTGATTAGTGCTTCAGGGGATCTGAAAAATACTGCAGCAGCCCCTCGGTGGAAAGCTGAGGCAGTGGTTGAACACACAAAATAGTCTGCACATGAAAAGTAACTTCAGTCCATACAAAAAAGGTTAGAGGAATTCAATTGGCTTTCTGCTCTCTACAGGAACAAATTACTTGAGGACAAACAGTTTCCTTGGCAGTGTGACAGTGACCACTTTCTCATGTTAATGTCCCTCTGTAGCAAAGGCCACAAATAAAGCTAAAATCATTCATTTCTGCATCAAAATCTCAATATAGCATTCAGTGTGCAGCGCAGTGATTTATCAGTTTTGCCTTGTTGTGCATTGAGGATTCTTCTCCACTTTCAATTACAATTTAGGTCTTAACGCGGCTTTGTAAATCATGGTTGTTGCGATTATACTCAGCTATCATTGTTTGTCCGGGCAGCAAACTGTAGAGTGGTAATTTTCTGGTGTGCCAGTAAAACTTGATTGGTGCGAGAGCGAAGACTGCTGCCAGTTTTCAGAAAGTGAGAGTGAAAGAGACGAGGAGAGGGAAAGACAAAGAGAGTGAGAGTGGCTGTCAGAGAGTAAGGATGACTGATGACAGGTGACAGGTGAGAACGGAGGGGACTGCCGTTTGTTAGCTCTGACAGCTCTGTTACACGCTGCTCACGAGGGATCGACAACGAGCAGGCCGAGAGATTCTCTTACGAGTGTGTGTGTTTATGTGTGTGTGTGTGTGTGTGTAAGAGAGCGTAGCAGGGAGGGAAGGAGGACTCATAGTAGATACACAGATGGTCGGACAGAGAGATGAAGGGGAAGAGAAGCCGGAGAGAGGAGTGAAACTGATGTATAAGTAGTGGTTTTCAGCTCCCTGCTGCTTTAATGGCAGGTGGCAGTGGTAATGATTGCAGAGTATTACATTCACAGAGGAGCACACACACACACTCGCTTTACACAAGCTCACATTTCTACACATAAACCCCCGCCCACTATGATCCTTACCTCTGTGGGAGAGGTTTCCGTTGCTTTCTCTCTGAATGCTGTTGGGGGCCACTGGGCCCAACAGGGGCGTGTGTGTGGACGTGGACGTCTGGCTTGTGCTGCTAAAACTGGTGGTCTCCGTACTCGTGGCAGCGGGGGTGCGAGGCTGCTCCGTAGAGGTGCTCCTGGGGCTCTGAGGGGGGGTCGGAGTCGTCAGACGTCTGTTGGTGGGTCTGAGCGTGGTAGCAGCGGACGTGGTTGTGGTGCTTGTAGTAGTGGTGGTGGTAGGTGGAGGCGTGGTGGTGGTAACAGTTGTGCTTGTCGGTGTGGTGCTCGGTGTAGTGGTTGTAGTGGGAGCTGTGTTGGTGGTGGTGGTGGTTGGGGCTGCTGTTGTAGTTGTTCTGGGTCGAACTGCACATGACAAAAAGAGGAATAATCATTAGCACTAGCACAGATATATTATATGCAGTGTATTTTTATTCCCTCCAACTCTATCTCTTGTCACTTTGTTGTGCATCCATTTGCACATGACACACATGAACAGCTCATCTTTGACATACCATCAAATTACAGTATAAAAAGCGATTAAAAATACATTTCATCACGTCATAGTTGCAACAAAACTGAGTGAGCAAGTGGAACAAATGTAAGAATTCATTATAAAATAAGTGCTCAATAGAAGTCATTGCACTGCGACAGGAAGTTCAATAGTTGTGAGTGTATACGTTCTCTTCCTCTCTCTTTCCATACATGCTCAAAGACCATGTTCCATCTCTCTTTTTTCCACAGAGGAATTAAGTGAAAGGTAGCCTACATGCATCATCATCTCTCTCTCTATTCCTTTTTCTCTATGCCAGCTCCTTTTCCCTCACCTGTGCAAACACAAAGTGCAAAACTGAGCGGGTTCATTAAGGATAACAACTTTACAAATGTGGTGACTGTGGAGGCTGGGGACTGGCTGAGCAGTGAAGTGAGGTTAGTGAAACAAAGGAGGTGTGTTGGGGGGAACAATGGTGAACTCAAAGAATCCCTGACCCACTTTCCATGATAGAGTTACAGTAAGCAAAGTATGAAATTCTCTGAAGGAGTCGGCTTTTAAATCAATCGTAATTGATACAATAAGACTTGAACATTTTGCATCATTCAAGGCTGACAGTCTGAACTGGATTTTGATTAAATTCAATCATATTCATATATATATATGTATTAGTTTCTCCTGTATCAGATATATGTACCATCTACTAAACATGTTTTACTGAGAATTTGTTCAGTGCATTGCCTCAAATATGGTATTTCAGGGTTCAGGCATTGGTGGAAATATCAGCATGGAAGCTACGCCTTTAGTGCTGAAACCTGTTAAGAAATGAGTTGGTCTTGGTCTGTCTGTGGTGGGAGAAGAAGCCAAATCAAATTTTACATGACTGGCTAACATTCAAGTTATCATACGCGACCAAAAAATAACCTTTTAGTGCCCTCTTCACTCTATAAAGGCCTTAAATTTTTTTTTCATAGCTTTCCATGTAAAATGCTGGATACCAATGTACTGAATAGCTTAAAGTGGAACATTTATTTTAAGATACGTATAAATACTTAATTATGAGGTGGACTCCTTTCAGCAGATTTAATGGAGTGAAAACCGGTTTAATATCTTTATGTCCTCAGACTCCATCATGCCACTGTAATTACAGCGATGTGAACTTCATGTGACATTACTCAGCAAAGTGCTGCTCCTGGACTCTGTAATTTGTTGGTTCACAGTGTGACCGACTTACCCATAGCACAGCGCCTCATGTCGGGTCCCAGCTCCATGCCATCAGGGCAGGCACACGTGTACTTGGGAGAGTGGTCTGTGATCTGGGGGGCCTTCAGACAGAGGTATTCACAGCCCCCATTAGGCAGACTGCCCATGTTGCAGGTATCAGGGGCTTGATGGGCAGAGGGAGAAATAGAAAGAGGATTAAAAAAGAGCTTGGGCGGATAGGAGTTTGCATATTTCTCTTACAAATAAGTGACATAAATTAAACAATTCCTTGAGGTTGCACATTTCAAAACCTTATATCTGGATTGAAAACAATAAAAAACCATAAAGAGTTGAAAGAATTCCTCTCTAAATTGAAACATTAATGCCATGTTGATAAGCTGAGAGGTCTACATGCACTGTAGACCAGATCAGTTGAGAGAAAAAGGCCATTCAGAATTAAAAACACAGTCTGATTTTTGGAGTCTGAGTCAGCATCAGGTATTATATTATATATATATGTATTATATATATTATACATCAAGTATTAGTTAACTGAAGAAATGACTACAAATATGAAACCAAACAATAAAACACAAACATGTACAGTAGACTGATAGATGCCAGTTCAACAACAGCAGTCACATCACTGGGTACTGTTGTATTTTACTACTTTTTGTTCATTCTAAGAGTAAAAACTGTTGTGAAACCTACATCCCTGAGCTGAGGAGTTATATTACTGGATATTGCCTCTTAAGGTACAATGTAGTATACTGACACAAGAGGGGCACGTGGGTTAGCATGCTAATTTCTGCATTTGCAACATGTGTCTTTGACAATATGACAGAAATGTTGATTCTTTACATTCTGTTAATGCTGTTAGTTCCTTTTTTGAACATTATAAACTAAAACTCTGGCCATATGTTACACATTACAGCTTTGAAGCAGGGGTGTCTTAGCATTTTTTGTTTTATTTCTGCACTCAAATTAAAAATTTACATGCAGATTCCAAACCCAAGAGTCAGACTCATGGAAAAATACTGCTGCTCTCATCTTGTGGGGAAGCACCAGAATTAGGTCAGGTCGCGGTCGATTCTGCCTCCTGACTTGTGTGTAGTTTTAGAGAGCAGCACATCAGAAAAATCATCAGCCATCAGGGGGGAGCAGCAATATCACTCTCCACACACACTGGGGTTTTAATAGGCTGGGAACACATTTGTATCTCAGCACAAAACCTATGAGATTTGAACAGCTGTCTCAAAAAAATTCTTCTAAATGAAAAATTTTAAATTTTCAAATATCTTCCATAGCTGCTTTCCATATTAAGAGAAAATGCAGTTCTTTGGATAAAAAAAAGTCCTTGAAATGTAACAAAAGATTATGGCAACAAATTTATATTCCATGCAGAAAAAGAAACAAACTAGCTTTAGAAGGAAGGAAATCGAGACAGAAATTGAAGAAAGCAAAGGATGGAAGAGTAACTAAGATTAAATTTTGCAAAATCATGTTGTTCTGATGCTGCTCTAGCTCCATCATCCCTCCTTTCTCCCTTGAAATCCCTCTTTTATGTTGATAATGATAATTAAACAGTGGGACTTGGGCTTTAAGGCACAGCAGGACAGACCAAAAAGAAATAGATAAATAATAAAAAGACATGTTAAAAAAAGGGAAGATAAGAAAAAGGACTCTTTTAATAAAAAATGAAAATGAAGACATATTGACTCTGTTGGAGCAATATTTGAGTGTGTGGATGTGAATTAAGCCAACAAATGACTAAGTAATGATGTTCCCTTTTAGATTTTGGGATTTT
>JAUZTA010000025.1:7426808-7437327 GCA_034780835.1 Ctenochaetus striatus
GAGTTTTGACAGTGTACCACAACATCTCAGGTCCCATGGCAAAATCTTTTGACAATGGGGAAAATCTGACCACTGCTTTTAAAAAGTGTGAGCTCAAACTGTCAAGTGTGGCACAAACTGCTCTTGGCGCTACAGTTAAGCCTGCAGTGCACTGTAGACGAGGGAGAGAGAGAGAGAGAGAGAGAGAGAGAGAGAGAAACAAGAAGAGAAAACTAGAGGACAAATCAAAAAAGACTTTGGTTCACAGGCGGTTTGTATATTTCATCTGCATCGTCGTGACAGCTTGTCCTGCTTTTATTAACCAGGTTGTTTGTACCTTCAATATATCCCATGCTGTCAAGTCCTGCCTCTAAATTTCATAACATTTCACTTGACTGCCTTAAAGGGCTCAGTTGTCAAACAGCTCATTGACTGTAGGCGGCTGTTACCTGTTTTCATAAAATACTGCAGTGTACTTTGTGTTAGTACCCAAACACACGACTGCTGGATCCACAGGTGATGACGTTAGCTACTGGGCTATCATTCGCAAGGTTTGTTTCATATTTTTTATTTTAATTATGCTGATGCTCTTAAGGTAGTAAGCAGAGACAGTGAGGGACGTTCACGGCTTTGAATGATACTTTAAACTTGCAGTAAAGTTACTGCATGGTTGATAAGCAGCTGGGACTCTGAGAATGTTGGATCTGACAACAACGATACTGACATCACTTATCAATTTAAAAAAGTATAATGATATTATTAATCACTTTTTATTGCTGTAGTTGAAGTTTTAGTTGTAGTATTCAAATTATTTTATCTTATTTATTAGTTTTTAATAAAAAATAAATTCATAAATTCAGAATAATTCACATTTGGACACAACAAAACGTTTTTTACGGTACTGCTGTAATTCTTGTTATGCTTTGGCTGATCAATCAAGACATAAAATAATGATAATAATTAATGATAATAATGAATAATGATAAATAAGTGCAACCTGCTTCAAATTTGAGAAATAGGAACCGGCTGATATTTTCCTCTGTATGTTTTCATATTTCCAGCCCTGTCTTTCTCTTTCTTGGTCTTAGCCCCATAGAAATAAATTCCGTATAAGCTCTGATTTTGAACAGTTGATTAAACTGGTCAAGAAATGCGTCAGAAACTGCTGCCTGTTTGAACTGGCTGTTACTCTCATACCTCATACTTTAAGTAAAACCCCCCACACTCCTTCTCTCTCGCAGGCAATAATAATAATACTAAGTCAAGTCGAGGACTCAGTGAGTGGCATCACACCCATAAAGGTGCAAACACAAAAACAATGAATGCAATTAGTGTAGAGCAAGGCTTTCTTCAGGGGTACTTAATGGACGCTGCCATGTACTAATACAAACAGGCTCACAGACACGCAAACACTAATACCAGCTTAGAAGAGAGAGCGCATTATGACTCCAACCAGGGACTTTACTTTTAATTAGCATTCCAAGTGCAACAGTTGAATATTACTCTAAAATTAATCTGCAGTGCCTGAAACCACGCGTTTGGATTATAATGGAATGCACTCTTTGGATAGTGGAAAATGCAAAAAAGCATTATCGCTCATCTGTGAGTGACTTTTCTCACAATCACGTGCATAGACTTCACTTGCACAATCTAGAATAAACACAAAAAAATAAAAAGCACTGGATAAACATATAAATATGCCTTATGCCTGCATTTGTTCAGTCATGGGGCAACTGTGTCTGTGTATGAACTTTTACTTAATCCTTCAAAATGAGCAGTGACTGGCATTTGTGTGTGACAAGAATCCATAGTGCGTAAGTGTGCTGATGTCTGTGGCCACACATATGTAAGAATCTGTGCGCATACGCATGTCTAAGAATAAGTTCACACGCATATGCGGCTTCATTAAATCCACATTACATCAGGTTCATGAAGCAGGCATCTATGTATCCCTATTTGTGCATTTGAATAATTAACCCACAACATAAACAAGTCATCCGGTCACATTTTCTGTCTCTTCCTCTTTCTGTCTTCAACAATCAACTGTGCAGATGCATCCCTGCATCCATTCAACCAGCAGATATTCACAGAATGCTTCCATCTTTCTCTCCGTCCTTTTTCTTTTTACACTGCTTGCCCATCCTCTGGTCTAACAAATGCCTTTGTCTGACAAGGACTGTTTGCTCTGCCAAATGGTAATAAAGATTCACACAGAGAGACACTGGGCAATCAATGCTGGTTTTTATGCCACTTAGCCTAAGAGTAAAGGCCTGTTTTCCGCTTTAAGCTCTCTCATTACCACACCAGTTCATACCCCATAATGACTCAACCTAAGACCGATGGTGGTAATGACTAATACACTCTTTTTCCTCCCTTTCCCTCACAAAGAAGTTAATTTGCTGTGTAACTCAATCAGTTAAAGCTCCCATCCATAATTTAAGTGAAGGGGCAGTTGCAGGGCACTGACACTGTCGGAGCAGGAGGTTATTATGTCTCCTGTAGAACTTAATAATGATAAACAGATTTTTGTATCTAATCCTCTTTCGGTCAGCAGGTATCTCACTCAATTATTTTAGGAAAAAAAGATGTGCTGTTTTGAATTATCAACAGCGCCGAAATTCATTTTTCAGCGCTGTTAGATGCAAAATATTTAGCAACTTTTAATAACATCACAACACATCAGAAGCTCTAATCTATCAGCGTTAGCAGGAAAACATTATCAGCGGGTGTTTGAATGGCTGTTGACAGACAGCGTCGTTATCCAGCAAAGCCAGCTGCAGCAGACTGAGAATGGCGGGACTGATTAGAAACACGCAGAATTCATATGGAGCCATAGAAAGCTAGTCCTTGGGTGCAGCTAACAAGCCACACTTGCATCTTTACTTTAGGATTCAAGCGAACGAATTTTTCAAAAACAACTCCGCACGGTGCACCTTTAAGGACAAGATTTTATTCTCATTCATGCCACAACTCGGAGTGTTTACCGAGGCTGACGAGGGGTACAGACCCTGCCTGTGTGCTATAGTGTGAGAGCAGGCCCCCTCCTCACACAGCATCCTTTTTCCTGACACTCCAGGGAGAGCAGAGGCAGCTGGCTGCAAACTTTTCATTAGTGAGGACTGCTGAAAAAGATGGCAAATATTTATCTTTGCACAGATTGATGTGCAAGGCCTGCATACAAAGCGAGCCTCCAGTTTCGCAGAGTCCCACAGTGTGAGAATATTGTGGGATGTGATTTAGCAGCTAAGGGTGCTGGATGGGAAGGTAATTGGTGTGTATGTAAGAGTTGGTCTCAGAATTTGATTCCTTTAAATTACATGTGCCTGTGACTGTATTTACTGCAGACATCCATCTATGACAGTATGTGTCTTTGCCTGCACAAACGGGCGTGAACATGCTGTGTGAGTGTATGTGTATGTGTGTGTGTGTGTGTGAGTGTGTGTGTGTGATAAATGGCTCACCCACGGCCTTGCAGGTCTTGGAGGCAGGGTCCATCTCATAGCCTTCATAGCACTCACACTTATAATCTCCTTTGTAGTTGATGCAGATCTGACTGCAGGCGTCTGGGTTCTCACATTCATCTATGTCTATGAGGAGAAACACGGTGCAACAACACACTGATCAAAACAAAGTCATAGACACACACACACACACACACTAAGTCTTTTCCGTCTGATGAGCAAGACATAAAAAATGTATATATTCAATATCTAGCATGTTAACAATTCCTAATTTCTTTACTTAAAAAGAGGGCTTTGATTCCTTGAATGGTTTCACATCTATCAGTCAGAGCGTTTGGACAGACAGGATTAGATGTTGATTTGAGAGATGAAGCTGAAGTTCCTCTTCAGACATGTTGTAAAGTCTTCTGAGATACATATTTTACAAAGTTTTATTAAAAGTAAAAATTAAAGCTCTGAAAAAGGGTTGGGAGCACATCTACTCTTTCTATCAAGCCTGGTACACATCAAGATGGTTAATGTTAGTGTGAAAGACATTTAAGAAATTCAGGCACACACTCTAACAAATTTAGGAGACTTGACTAAATATAATAAGATCAGTGTTAGAATAAATAAATCCATAACACTGTCATGATGGATGACGACTTAATAAAGCGTCTTATCTTTCAAACATGCAGTAGATCCAACCAAGATTCTAGATCATGCAACCAAGCTACAATACTATCATTACATCCAGAAGATGTTTTACAGCTGTTAACCTCGGCTCAAAGACTTCATTCTTTACTGAACGCAGAACCATGAAAGTAACTTTGAATATCTAATGAAAAAACAAGCCTTCGTTTATATACTGTGTGTCAATATGTTCCTTTAATCAGAACCTTTGACAATAGTTTAGTTAGGGATCCTATGAAACTCTCTCAGAGCAAAATAGAGCGGAGGGGGGCAGACAGAAAAATCCAGATTTCAATTGCACCAGCCGAACAAGGCCAGGGCCAGACAAGGTGTGCTTATCCGTTAGACACAGTCTTCTGCATTAAAGCAAAAAGTTTTGCCGCATAAATTTTCTTATTCTTTACCTCCACAGGTCTTTTTGTCCAGGAGTTTGTACCCAGAAGGACAGTCACACTCATAACCAATTCTCCTGTCCCTGCAGATGTGGGAGCAGCCACCATTGTTGTCTGCACACTCATTCAAACCTGTAGACAGAGAGAGAGAGAGAGGGAGAGAGGAAGGACAGAGGACAGGACAGGCATAAGAAGAGAGGGGAGGGGGAGAAAGAGAAGATGAGTGTTTATGAAATAACTCCAGCAGGCTGTTGGACGGAATAATTCAGCCTGGATACGACACAAAGAAAGAACTGGACAGAAAGACAAAACATTCAAAGTTTGTGCGTGTGCACAGTGTTAATCATCCTGCCAGATAGATAATGTAGTCCTGTCAAGAGTGTCTGTCAAGTACACATCAAATTTACATTCAAAAAGGAAAAAAAACAAAAAAACATTGAGATTAAAGCAGCAGAAAAAGAGAGACAGGGTACGAGTGTGTGTGTGTGTGAGTATCTGTGTATGTGTGGCATATTCATGGGCACGCATGTGTGTGTGTTCACGGCCTAAAGGCATAATCTTAGCCAAACACACCTGGACACAATCCATTCCCCAACAGGGAGCCTGGCCATGTGTGTCAGGTGCCACTCTGCAGTGATGTCTATTGTAACGCACACCGTCCCTCATCCTCTCATCACTTTCTCTCCACTTCCTCATTGTTTTTGTTTTTAGCAGAACGGATTGAACTATGTCTCCTGTCACACTTCCTCTATGTCCCGTCCTTTTTGGATTGGTTTCTACACCTCCATTTGCTCCTTAGTCTTTAACGTACCCTCAAGGGAGTGGAGAGAGATTGCGGCGTAAAGCTAAAGTTGGTACTTCATTACCGGTTTACATTAAAGATTTAAGCTTCAAGGCCACAGGTTCTGCTGTAAGGCAGTGAGACTAAGAGAGAGAGAGAGAAACTTGGAGAAAAGAAATTGAGAGAGACTGACAGAGAGAAAAGAAAGGAAGTCAAGACTTTGAGACATTAGCGAGTCATATAAATACATTTAAGGTTGTAAGTTAGAGTGCAGCCAATGTATCAATCTATGCCATTACAACAAACCAGCTCAGTGTTAACATAATATGACAGAAAAGGGAGGTGAGAACTTGAAAACCTATTTAAGCCGTATCCTTTTAAGCAAGCAGAACAGCTTTAATGCAGGTAGTGAGAGTTGACCATGAGTGAAGTTATGATCAGTGCTTCATGTCTGTCTGCATCACTTCCACATAAAGGTTTCACATCCTACTGTGTCAATGACTGCCATTTAGCACTGACAGTGTGCCCAGAACATTAGTGATACATCAAAAAAGCAGTAAATTAAAAAAAAATGCTAACAAGGACATGGATTTAAAGAAACGATACAAACAAAGCTTTTTCTGAGTTAAGCTGAGTGTAAGTATAACTTAACCTTACTTTATTTTATTCTGCTTTGGCCTGACCTTGTTTAAGAAACCATTAAATTCTCCGTGTTGCGGATAAAATAAGCTGTCAAACAATGGTGGAACTGCCAGTTTGACTTGAGTCACACTAAACATCATGTTTAACAATAAAGATATAAGTACGGGGCAACCTCATCACTGCAGATCAGAGCTTGTTGAAAGGGCAGAGCACTCACATATCATTTTATCACCATGTAACCGGCTTGAGACCAGACTATGAGTGATGGGCACTCTCCTCGAGTCTTCTCCTTGTATATGCACTTGAGTAACATTTCACCCCTACGATAAAGGTGAACAGTACTTCAGCTGGGAGAAACATGTGCTACATTTACTTGATAGGTTTATTAAGAGGTATGTTTTTCTCATCTGCACTCTTTTTGCAGCTGGATGCCACTGCTTGTGATATGAGATCCGTGACTGAAGCTCGCTAAGTGGTAATTATCTACGGCGTGAGGATAATCTGCGTGGTTTCTTATGGGCAACGTAGTCAGGTCACGTTTTTTCCCTGGCTAAGATCGTACCAGAGGGCAAAGTCGCTTGGCTCTTTGAACATAACAAGGCGGCTGAGATATGTCCTGATTTTCCCCCTGCCGTGATCAAATGAAGCTCCTTTTACTAAGAGGAGTGACCACCCACATCAGAGGCAGCTGATGAAGCCTGGGTATGCGTGAGTGCATCAGCGCTAGAACACTGGTGTGCATGTACATCCATGTGCGCCCGAGGTGTTGAGAGAACTAATGAGTATCTGAGTATGTAGGCGTTTCTGTGTGTGAAGAGAAACAGCGAGAAAAGGATCTTACCACACTCCTTCATGGGTTCATCAGACCAGTCCTTGCAGTCTTTCACATTGTCGCACACCTTGCTGCTGTCGATACACTCTCCGTTCTTACAGCGGAACTTTCTTGGCCCATCGCACTTGGTAACTGCGGTGGTGACAGTGTAAGAGATCAGGTTTTTAGCTACGGAAAACACCTCTGATCAGCTACAGTACAAGCAGACAATGTTCTGGTACTACTAAACAAATTTTCACTGCTCTATCAATTAGTATATTAGTGCAATAAACTCGGTTCAACCCTGGTGTCATTTACTAATGCATCATAATTTGTCAGTCAGATCCAGAGAGTCAGGATTTTTATAATTCTTGTGTGAAAAGTTTTGGTAATTAGGTAAATGTGATGTTTTTGGAAGAAATACTGTAAAAGTTGTCTGAGGTAAGGTAAGAGCTATCAGTCAGTGCTTCAGGAACATACTTATTAGTTATGGCTACCTACTGTCTACACATATATAGTTTATAGGTAGTTAAGGGTTAAGTCACAGCTGTTGTTGAGACTGTGGTTGGTGGAGCCCATTGAGGACAAAGAGAACAGTGAAACCAACAGGTATGATGTCCCATTAAGGATTTATATTTTGTTATTATGTTTATCAAAGGAAAGTTTAGACTTTTTTTAACCTCACATTGCAACAGTCATTCAAATCTGGATCATTTTATACAGAATGGGAAGGTGATTAGTGAAGTTTCTCCTGATTTGATGTTTCCCTCGTGATAAATAGAGAAAAACTTAAAAACTAAAACATTACTAACTTAAAGTAATGTGAAAAAAATGCTGCATTTATGACTGCAACATCACAAATTTGGACACGATCAAGACAAGATCATTTAGGACATTTATCAACTATGTGTCACTGTTATGTGTAAAATCCTGAGGATCAGCCATGGTTTGTGTCTGGGACACAGCTGCACAAATCCACTGAGTCAATAGAGGTGCAGCTAAAGGGGGCCGTTCAATCAAATTATATCAAATCAATTTTATATAATGCCAAATCACAACCAATGTTGTGTCAAGACAATGTACATATAATGTGGGTCAAGACCACACTCTAAAACTCATAAAATACACTTGTTATAAAAAGAAAAACTTTTTTATAAATCTTATGAAGAGAAGGTGCACTCAGCCAGTCATAGTATAGATGTAAGTGTAATGTCAACACTGGTGTTATTCATATCCACCATTAAACAGACTGTACTCATACCGTACCTGTTTCATCTGCTATGGGTTTTTGCCCACTCATGTTATGTAACTGTACTTTATATGCTTTTCAACATAAGGTAGAATGTTTTTAACTATGGTACCTGCTGTGTTGTTGTTTTTCTAGAATGCTGAACGACATAAACTGCCAATAAAAACCTGCCTCTCAGCTAACTTGTGTGCATTTGCATTTGTTTGAATGTTACACAAAGAGCATTGTCTCTTCATAATAAAGTATATAAAAATTCATTCCATGACACCTTCTCACAAAGAAATGCACATACACATGCATGCACCCACGTATTGTACTGTGCCCCGCTCCACTGTAAAGAGTAAAAAAATCAATGTAAGGATCACAGCTGCACTTCAAAACACTACCTTCAAGATAAAGTTTGCTGCCAGGTAGAGTGTGTGAGATGACCTTGAGCTTTTCTGTGAAACACAATACGTAATCTGGTGGTTGACTAAAAATAACACTTAACACGTAGTTCGCAAATGCTGTCCACAATAACTTTTCGCTTTAAACACTTAAGATACGCACTAAAGGAGAATTAAGGCAAAAGCATGCAGAGACTCTTTCAATACTTGAACACTGTGGCCTTTTACACTCCAGTTCCTTCTCGACTTTGTTGCTTTAGCAAAGCAAAAAAACTTCCTTTCAGCAGTTTCTCATGGGGCTGTTTCAACCAGTGCAGCCAACTGCTGCCATCTGTGCTACTTTCTAGTACAGCCCCTGGGATTCTCGTCAGGAGCACTAAAGTTGTAATTTTAACTTTTTAGGGAGAATAAAATAAGACAAAGGACCAAAAATACAGGAAGCTGATAAACAGCAAACAGAGATTGCATTGCTATGCCTCTTCGGAGTGGAATATGGAATATAAACCAACCTGCATCATCTAAGTGAGAATGAATATAATCCAGGTGTGTGGGAAGAAGTTTGCTTGTTAAATTACACAAACTCACCGTTGACGCAGCCAGCTTCATCGCTGTAGTCCGGACAGTCGTGAACTTTATTACACTGTTTGGTGCCGTGGATACAGGATCCATCACCGCACTGGAACTCATCAGGTCGACATGTGAGCAGAGCTGGGGGACACAAACCATGCACACATGTTCATTTGGATAGGATGACCTTTTACATAATTGTTACAGTAAAAAAAGCATCATTTACTGGTCTCACTTATGAGAAGATAGAAATTTAGAGAATCACAGCACAAGCATAGGGCTTTTTCAAAAGTACACACAGTTGCTATCAGGTAATTAAATACATTTAGCACTCCGAAAGATTGAAAAACTGCCATCTTTCATTTCTTTTTTTCTCTTTTTCACACCCTGTAAAGATCAAGACAACATGCACACAAACATGCGTTAACAACATTCTGCCCACAATTCCTCTTCCATTACTGTATCCATGATTATCTGAACATCTGTGTACAGAATGTGTTTAGCTTCTTTCATCAGGCCAAGTTGGAGTGCATTCCAATCTAACAGTAATCAGTCATACACAAGTTTTACCTGCACTGAAAACCCCTGTGGAAATGAGAAAAGCAGGCGGGTATTCATTCACTGTCTGAGAAAATCCCACATCCGGTGACCTATTGAGTACGTGTGTGTGTGTGTGTGTGTGTGCGAGTGTGTATGAGCATTTGTTTGTGCTCGCTCCAACAGCGGAGGGCAGTTTTATTTAACTCATTCGTCTTTTTAACTGGCTGTTTAATTATTCATGTGTTGTGTTTTGGACCGGTTCTGCCGAGGGAACGGTGGCAGATGTGATCAATGACTGCGTAAGCCACACACACACAAAAAAAAGCTTGGCACACAATCAGTGTATCAAAAAAAAAAAAAATGGAAGAAAAACAAAGCCACACACACTGCTTCACACCAACAGAGCACACATCGACAGATATCCCATAGGTGAGCGGATACAGTGCAGCTGCATCAAATTGCATGTTTCGCAGCGAGACGTGTGCACATTAATGTGACCACACGGGAAAGCTGACTCAGGCCTCCTGATGCTTAAACAAAAAAAAAATAAAGATAAACACATATTAATGCAACGTGTGGAAGATATAATCCTCTGCATCACAAAATGTGCTGATTCTTTGAGCCAAATGATTGGGATCTGAGCTCAGCTAATTATGATAAATCCCCAGGATGAATAGTAATGAAAAGGGATTGCCATCTGCAGAAAAGTTGGCAGGTTGGAAAGGAGAGAACCCAGCACAGATACAATTTGACCATTTCTCATTTACATTAACCTCCCGTCACCCTTCTCACAGTCGCTTGTCTCAGCATGTCTGTGAAATAACGCCAGATTATTGAGACAGATGTTTCAAATGAGATGTGAGATAATAACCAGGGGACGACTCCGTAGGAATAAGCAAAGCTTGGGGGAATAGGAGGGGGAGGAGAGAACATACTGGAGATATGCAATGAACACATTTCTGAATTTAGATTGAAACGCTGCACCTCCCTAAGCTGAGCTTTGCTGGCTCATTTACATTACACAGACATCTAAAACTAT
>JAUZTA010000025.1:7462689-7475751 GCA_034780835.1 Ctenochaetus striatus
GTAAACGCATCGCGAACATGATGACAGCTATAAATTACCGCAAATTATGAGCCCGATAATGTGTGTAATAATGTATGAAGTGAGAATGACAACATTCATTTTTTTTTCATGGATATGTTGGAGACATCATCAATTAAATCTAAACTAACAGGGGGTCCATAACAGCTGATTGTCTGTGAAATAGGATAATTAAATTCAAGTTTCGACCACAAGGTTGGGCCATAAATCGGTGAGTGCCTGCTTGAGAACAGTAAACTTTTATCGCTTGGCTACTCCGCAGTAAAAACAGGGCCAAGGTATCCCTTGATTCGATATACAACAGTTTGGTGGGTCATCCTGGTTACTCAGTCTGCTTTATAGAGACCATATAAAATTTTAGCCATTGAACTTCATTCAGACTAACATTGACTTGTATCAAGCTCAGCCTTGGTATCCTGGATTAACTTTGATTCACAGACAAGAAATTAAACAAAGGAAAGAAGACGGATGGATGAGATGGGGTGAACAAAGCAGGGCAGAAAAACAAGAGCGAGGTGTGAAACGGGGGAGGTGGGGTCAGATGTTGGTCACAGGATGGAGAATATCAGTGCTGGAACAAACTGGGAACAAGGCAATTAGAGGAAGATACTACAGAGACACACTCAGACGCAGAGGTACTCTGGGTTGGTGGGTTGGATTCTCATCAAAGTGGGGCTTTTTGTGACCTGAGGGCCTGCAAATGTGCACACAATAGAAGCATTTTGGTTGTCAATTTAGAGTCCTACTTATTCAGCAACCTACACATTTCTAAGAACAGGGAGAACAGACTCATAAACATCCAGATAATACACAAAGAAAAATACACCTAAACCTAAAATTATGTGCAGCAAATATCCAGAGGTGATGCTGCAATCCATTTGGAGATGTGGGCTAGAAATCTCTGCAGCAGATTTGTAAAAGGAGTCCATAATGAATGTATTGTTCTAACTTAAATGTCTGGAATTTCATTCAGATTTGTGGAAGGCTTGTCGTGGGTGCATAGTTGACCTCTCTCAGGAACTGCATTGCATGAAGTGTAAATGAAATGTTTTTTTTTTTTAGAGCCGTAACCTTTAAAACAGGAGATGAAAAGACTGGAGAAGACAAAGGACAGGAGGCAGGGGAGCTTTAAGCTCACAGAGCACATATATGCATCAATGATTCATAGAAGACCAGAGATGTATGGATCAGCCAATTATTTGGCTTGTAAGGACTCTGCATGGCTAACGGTTCTATCGGTTGCAGTGGGTCATTTATCGTCATGCTGACGCTCATTAACCTTGTTCAGAGCAATGGTCTTATTCCCAAAGTCTTGTTAAAGGAAGCAAAGGGGTGTATTTCTTGGTGTGTATATTCATGTGCTTGTGCCAACTGGGAATATACCCTTCTCGGTAACAATCCCGATGAGCAGACATTTGAATGCACTTATCTTCTGTTTTGTTCTTTCTCTGAGCTGGTTTTACTCACGCTAACCTCTTGTCAGGCAATGCAGAGTTTAAAAAAGAAATCAAATTATTTCTTTTCTAAAATGCTAAGGAATAAAATTTTACATACACATTAGAAGTGAACATGAAGCATTAATAAAAATAACCAAAAGACAGTAAATAAATCATCTATTTATACAATTGAATTAAATAATTTTACTATGTTTTTTAAAAAGAAATATTCATGAAAAATGCCAAACAATCTCTGAGATAAGATAATGTGCTGCTTTGCTTTCTTGCTTTCATAAATTTGAAAATGTCACCTTTGACTCATTGAAGTTATTTTATAGACTAAATAATGATAAATTAATCACAAATATTAAGCTGATCAATATATAAAGAAACAAAACTGTAAGAATCTGTCTTGATACAGAGTTTTTTTTTTTGTTCAGTTCACCTCTCTTGTTTTTTGCAGAGATAGTTTGACTGAATGACGGACATCCACCATACTTTTCCACGGAAATGTTTGAGAAGCACATATAAAACCCATCTTTGTTCTGCACACAGTTTGGAAAAAGGCTGATGTTTATCCTTGAAACATGAATGCATCACTTGACATTCAGCATGCCTCAGTTGGTTCGTGTAAGCTCTCAAGTTAAGATAAAAAATATTTAAAACAGTTGATGGACCCACATTACATGTAAATGTGTTTTCGCAGTTCAATGACAATTCTTCAGTTCTGTCAGTGTTCAGTGTTAAGTCCGTCTACAAAGCAAGACATCACTCGCAATGTGCATGAAAAGAATGCTTTATCTAATATGTAGTTCTTCATGGGCACATTTTACATGGCTTATTTTCAAGAGGCAATATGTGTGTGTGTGTGTGTGACTGTGTGTGTGTGTGCATACATGCATATTTTATCCCTGGTTTATGGTGCATACGTGTTGGCATGTATAAATATTGTATATTTGTTTACGCTTGACTGTGTGTGGTTGTTTGTAAGCATAGGTAAATAAATATATTATATAGACTATGGATGAGTGTATGGATGTGAATGCAATAGCGTGTATTTTTGCATATCCTCACATTGCACACAGAACTGGAGCATGTTTAATATCCATGGAACATGAGGAAGGCAATGAAATGAAAAATATGTATAAAGACCAGATATTTTTATATTTTAAATTTTTCAGAATTATTAGACAAACAGGGTGGGGAGGGGGACAAAACTAATACATGTTGTAAGAAAAAATACTAAAAGCAAAATCTAGCTCTCATTAGCACCGTAGGATGCATAGTACATCAGGCCAGCGTCATTAAAAAGTTGTCATTCATGTGAAATTACTCCCTACAGGAATTCATCTGATTAATAAATGCAGTGTTTGAGAGTGGAGCAGTTGCTAATTTACTATTATTAAAACATGCTCAACATTCAGGGATGACTCCAAAGGAAAGGGATGTTAAAACAATGTCCCCTTACACACAGCTCTGTGTACTTTTTGACTTTTAAATTTGGTCGAGTTAGTCAACCCCTGGGCGCTGAATGTAAATGAGGAGTTTGGACTCGGAGGCCAAGGTTGACCCGCTACATCTTGCCTCAGAATGTTGCCGTAGCACCAACCCCAACCCCTCTTGTCCTTCAGATGTGAAATCCAATTTACAGAGAGGGCGTATGTGGTTAATATCAGATTACATTTTAAATGAAGGTTAGTGTTGATTAGTGGCTTTCATTGGAACGCTGATCTCCTATTATTGCAGCCCTGATGTGTGGAGAGGGAGAGGAGGGGTGTATGCTGGAGAGAGAGAGATCAAAGTAAAAGGAAAGAAGGAAAAAAAATTAACATAGAATGAAAAAAAAAGATAGTGGGTTGGCAACAAAACAAGGAAAGGGGAAGTGAAGGATCAACTGTCTGGATGCAAACCAATGACACTGTAGCAGCAAACAGCCATGAAAGCAGCAGGTGCCATAACATAAAGGTCTATCAGAAAATTAGCTTATGACATTATTTATCACATCTACCTATTTATGATCCTTTACGTCTGATTCCAGTTTAATACTATCTTTCTTTTTTACACTATTTCTACTATTAAAAATGTACAAAAAAACAAGTGGCTGTAAGTGTCCCTACAAAGTCAGTTTATGTGACTGAGATTTCTCAAGTGTCTCTTAGCCCGGGCTATTTGGTTTTTTTAGGAGTATCTCTCTCTCTCTCTCTCTCCGTATCCCTCTTTCTCTCTCAAGGCTGTGTGAAGGAGAAGACGGAGCTTGTTAAACGTGGAACCATTAGCACAGTCTAGACTGTGGGTCCGTCAGTGCCGTGGGGGGGGAAGACATATAGCGCGACACCAGCACTCTCATAGGAAATTGCCACTTTCATCCAACAGACCCCTCTTAATGGTTGTTTAGTAGACGACACATTGGGCATTAAAAATACTGCCAGTGGCTAGTGCCACATCTCAACTAATGAGAGATTGCAAGAGAGGGAAGCAGACAAAGGAGAGGAGAGAGAGAAGGAGAGTCAGGGTCTCTTTTTTGGGATGCGCAGTGTGTGGGGGGCTGAACTTGACAGGCGAACTCTGAGCTTATTTCCTCTGTGTCAGTTAATTCAAAGTCCGGGTCAGGGCACAAAGGCAAGGGCACGAAGATTAAAACAGGCAGTGGAATTATGTGGAGTGCGTAGATGACTTCTGAAGGATACTCCAGCAAGTTTAGAGGCGTGAAAAACGTGAGACTTTTGATTCAGTCTGGCAAAACAATTTTCTGCACAATTAATTTGAGTCACAAGGAAATCTGAAGAGGAGAACTGCACCACAGTCTGTCTGCACGCCCTAATATGAATCATCCTGGATATCACTTCCTAATTTACACATACGAGCTGTGCTAAGGCAAAAAAATAAGCTTTATACTGATTCTTTCAGCTGCCAGTGTGGTCCAGTTTTGTACGTTAGAGTTGATTCATACAAAAGTTGTTTGATTACCATCAAGCTATTTATCTCACAACACCTGTAAATTTATGTTGGATCAGATTACTGGTGATGGCCGTGCTTTTGTCATGGTTACAGCAGCCATCTCCCTCTCTTTCCTCCTTTGCTCTCATAGCTCATGTGATTCATTCCTGATTGTACGTGTTCTTCTTAACATCTGCTGATTATTTTTTAACTGCTTTCTCTCTGCCTCAGGTATACAGTCCTGGATCTGTTTGCCTTTCGATGGTTCTCTTGTTTCTAACTGTAAATTTGTGCTGTTGGACCAAATAAAGACCACTGAAGCTGTTTTTTTTAATCTGATAGGGAAACCACATCTTTAATCTAGTGATACAACACATGGTTTACCTGTAAGAGAGGGAAATGAAGACAACATAAAAATGAAATGAAAAAAATGCAAAATTTCAGCCCATCTAGGTTGAATGAAGGACAAGAACAAAAATTAAAATAATAAATAATTGTAATTATGAATTGGTCTTTACAAACACAACCAAAACACTGGCAAAAAACAATCCCATCAGGCTGTTCTAGCCCCACAAGACGCCCTCTGAGAGAAGAAAACATATTGACCACAAATCAATCGTAACCAGCCAAGACCGAGGGTCACTAATTGAACGGAAGAATTAAATTGATGGAAAAATCACATGGCGGCTGTGGCTGCGTAGGCGGTTTTCTCTGTTTGACTGCCACGTACAGTGTCAACCAGGAGGCTGATGTAAACAGCCGTTTTAAACTCTAACAAACACACAAACACAGGGGTTAAAATGTTCTGTGATATCAGAAAATTTAAAAAAAAGGAAATTTTTCCAGTTCTTCATTAATTAAACAAGATGTGAATAAAATTTGTTCGATGGCATTTGAACTTGATGAATAAATGAATTACATTTCATTGCTAAGCTGCTGTTATAAGTTGTGGCTCAAAATTAATTGTTCGCGTTCCAGGATTCAAGGTAATACTTGACAGAAATGTTCATATCTTTAAAAAAAACTCTACCTAGGGTACTTGGAATTACTTTATTAAACCATAATGTCAAATATAAGAGATTTTTCAACCAATTATGGACACAGAAACCAAAATTGGTTTGTCAAAGTTTTCTCATACAGTGGGTATCAATTAAGAGCTTCTTAGAATTAGCTATCCGTGTGTCATTATTACAAAATATTACCATAATGTAGCAGATTAAGTTCATTTCTTGTTGTATACATTGTATTTGGGTGGCTATTCTTACCTCACTTAAAAAATCAATACACTTTAACTTATTACTGTTGTTAATCAAGCCAAAGACATTTGTGGTTAATGACATGCCACAAGATACAGCAAGATAAGCAGAACAATGAACACGAGGGTCTGAGATGATGGGATTGCACTATGGGAGAGAGTGTGGGGGGAGAGAGAGAGAACAAAAGAAAAGCAGAGAGATGACCTTTAATGTTTTCTTTTTTTAAAGCAACTTCTACAGTGACATTAAACTCACTGTCAGTATCAAATCATCAATTATTTATGAGCCAGATTTCCCAAACACACACACACACACACACGCGCACACACATTTCAGTAGATAACACAGACTTGTATAGATGTTGAGTGTACCTGTGTTTACACCAGTGGTGGAATGTAACTCAAGCACTGTGCTTAACTGCAAACTAGAGGTACATGTTAGAGAATGACCAGTATGTTTTTTTCAGGGCCGATACCGATTATTAGTAGTCAAGGAGGCCAATAACCAATATTTGGAGCCGATATTTATTTGCAGTAAAAGTGAAAATACTGGCGCCAAATTTTTGAATAATACAAACTCCAACACTTAACTTTGTTTAAATGCCTTTAAGCAATATTTGCAACATGTTAAAGGTTTTTTGATCTTAGACAATAGACATTTTTGTTTTAAAATTCTAACAAAAAGTGCAAGGAGCTCCCAGGCTCAGCAGCATGTCTCATAAAGTTAAATGAAAACTTAAACAAATAAATAGCTCCCTAAAGTTCTGTTGATTGGCTGAAACCTGTGCCGTAGCTCTGCGTGTAACCAATCAGATGGTGCTGTGGGTGGGAAACATTTGGAGACAGAGTAATGACTCCAGACAGAGCCATCGGATTAAAAAAAAAGCCAGACGCCAGATATGCGTCAAAATGCCAAAAACCGGCACCGATAATCGGCCCGGCTGATAATCGGTCTATCCCTTGTACATGTACTTTACTGTAGTTTTTGCATTTTTATGCAACTTTTGTGCTTACTGTGTAATAATACTCTCGAAAGCCTCTCCATGTTTCCTAACATGATTTTACAATGCCAGCAGGTCTTTTTCCAGATGCTCAGTCATGTCTATGCATCTGAAGACAACTACTACAAACTGGGATTGGCAGCACTGTAAATTATTCTGACCAGTTAGATATTTACATTCTGATCAGTGGGTTGGAAGGACAATCGCCGGTGTTATTTTTATTAAGAGAAAATCATTTCCTAATCAACTCACTCACTGGGGAAGCTCCAGTCTCTCTGCCTGTCTGCGGCTGAGTAGCTTTCAGTGTTGACACGCTGTTCACTTGTTACATGTGACCAATCAGATAGTGATTTGAATGGGACAGTGAGCAGGATAACAAGCTGGTGACCACAGACAGAATTAATTTTGACAGAAATACTACACCCCTTTATTCTCCCAACAGCACAGAGTTGCACTTCCACTCATGTGGCACACAACAGTCGAATTTTCACGTCTGATGTGTTCACATCCACAGCACTCTCTTTGGTTCAGATGAGGGGTCGCACGCCATTGGCATAATCAATGCGCCCACTCTTTCCCTTAAATTCTCCTGAAAAATACCTGCTTTATGCAGACATGGGTTCAATCACAGACTTACACAGACTTTGTTTCATGGAGCTGGGTAAAGTTTGTTTAATGTCCAGTCCAACTGACTCAGAAATTCGCGTTTGTGCATACAGCTCCACCAGCTAATGTTTAAATAAGTTAAGCATTGCAGTGGATATGTGAGTTAATAGCAGAGTAAAAGTGGCACATATATTTTTTTTTTAATCTAAGATAACATGCAGGATCTTTTCCCTCCATCGATCTTTGCTTAGTTCAAGAGCAGATAGATTTCACTTCAAACCTGAGGTGTGCTATAATTTTCTCCATGAAAAAAAATTAATTGGAGCAATTCTGCAGTAGTACATGCAGTGAGCAGCAAGCACATAACTCCGAGTCTTTTGGCTCAGTGTTTGAACAAGTAACTCACAATCAGCTCTAACAACTAATTAAAGCAAAATCTTTTTGGCTGTTAACTTGGTTTTGAAAAGTTTTTTTCTTCTCAGCTTAAATTCACCCACTGATCATAGTTTTCAATGAAACTGACTGAAACTCTTGAGCACTGCAACTGAAGAAATCATTGTGACATCTAATTAAGTTTAACAGTTACAATCACGCCAACCTGCATATCTAGTGAATAAAGAGAGAATGAATGACAAATGTGTGTTTACAAATGCACACCTGTGTTGTTTGTTTGTGTCTGTATTGTAGCCAGTGAGTTAAATTTAACTCAGGGAAACAGAGGCTCACCATTAAAAGAACATGTAATGAGAGAGCAAAGACAAAGTACACTACCTGAGCTCTGAAGAATATGATCAGAGTGACCTCAGAGTGTACACTTACACTCTCCAGTCATACACACACACACACGCATATGCACACACACAGAATGTTTATTTAGGTCACTTTGGGGAAATGACATTGACTAACAAAGACTTACTGAACACTAACCAGTGCTTGTCTAACACCTAAATCTGACTCTTGACCAACAACACAACTATCAGCTGTTTTACTGAGATCTGAGAAAGAGAGAAAGAGAAGAAGTGTGTGTGTTTGAGAGAGAGAGAGAGAGAGGGAGAGACCACCTGGGAAATTACGTCTGGCGCTACCAATGCCTCAAGCATGAAATTGAAGCCGTCCAACAATGCAGCTCACTGGATCCTTCCCCCTCATATTCCAAAATAATTAACTAGCACAACCTCTTGCTTCCATGCTATAATATGCTGACCTGCCAAATGTCTCCACCGACACAGACAAGGGAAGACACTCACCTCAGTACACAGGAGCAGGTGGAACTGATGACAGCAGGGACAAAGACAGATCAAGGGGAAGGGTTGTTTGAGTTCAAGTTTCAACTTTGGTTGTCGCCAAAGTACAACTGCTGTCACAGCTGGTTATTAGACAGATTTATTTGATGAGTACTGGGGAATTAAACACCAGATTTCTTCTCGGTTTAACCACTTAATTTTTACACAAATTTAAAATACGCACTTTTTTAATGAAATGTACAAATTTAAACTGGAGCTATTTTATCATTTAACATATCCATCTTGCTATTAAAAGCTACAAGCTATAAATTAATTAACGCATTACTACATGTAAGTGTAGCTTTAAGATACAAAGATTTTCTACATCCATGTTAATGGCTGTGTAAGGACCAAACTGTGTTTAACTACGTTAAAGCTACCATGCTAGAAAAAATAACAGTTGAATCTCAGTAAAGCGTGACAGCATGCTAAACTTTGAGATATTTCACAGAGCAGGTGACAGACTTGACTTGCTGGTGCTGTTAAATGAACAGTCTGGTAATAACAAACGCCAGTAGAAATAATCCAACAGGAAATATGAACGTCTGCATAACATTTTATGGAAATCCATCTAATAGTCACTTAATAAATCAAAGTGGTGGACTGATGTTGCCTTTAAGGCACGCCTCTGGACTGGCTTAAAATAGCAGTATATTACTAAAACCCTCGCATCCAAATCAATTTCAAAGCGGGCAATAAACAAATACAACATTACTTAGAGGTGCAATGTACAGCAGCAATCAGCTTTAAGATTGTCAAGTTTCAGCACACAGTCATAGAGCAATCATTTTTGTCAGCACGATCCTCATCATCAGCATCCTGCCATCATGATTGACAATTTACAACCTTCCTCTTTTCTATAGTAACATTTAAGAAGTTTCGAGACTTGAGAAGCTGCACAACCTGTTTGAATAACCAGAACCGCTGCTAGTAACAGATGTCCTCCAGCTGTCTTGCTGTCCCCTTTCAATATCTTCACTACAGTTTTTCTCCTCAGCAGTGCTTTGATTACCGAATGAAAAAGAAATTGAAGAAGTCAGTAGTGACTCAATACGAGCTCTGCAAATCAAGGCTATGAAAGTGGGAGAGACGTCCTGCTGTGATGAAAGGCTCGGCTTTGACAGTTTGTGTCTTTAGATGAATGGGTTTCATCAGATGAAATGAAATATCAAAAACTGAAGCCACTGCAGATCGTATACCCTGTGGTGTTGGGTAAGTTGGTGAAAAAAAGGTTTAATGTGATGATTAGTAAAAAATGCTAAACAAATCTGCAAGGTGCAGTGTTATATTCCAAACATTTACTGACCCATTTGACTATTACAAGGAGGTTATTTTTTAGAGTGTAAATGTGCTGAGTAAAGGGCCCTGTACTGTAGAAAAGTCGAGTTAACTAAAGTTAAATAGTTACCATCAATATATATTCGCCGTTGTGGTTCTTTTGTTTTGTTAATAAATTAACTTTAACTGCTTTCATATTGTAGTGGTGGAGCCCACGGGAGGTTTGATGCTCCTTTTCTTCAGTTTATCTCAACATGTTTCTCTACCGTGATGGGTAACTTGAAATCTTTCCATTTCTTCAGTTTTTCTGTTTGTCCCCCCCCTCCAATTGTGTTTCACAATGAGTTTTAGAGGCGTTTGAGTGAAGCCTTTCTCAGTTCGCCTGGCTGGACTCATGATGATTAGATTCTTATGATAATGATACACGACCTTTAGGTAATGAATGTAAAATATCCTCCAAAAAATACAAAGCTTAAGCACTCTTCAACACTTTTCTCTCTATGTCTAAAAATCTGAAGCATCACTTGGACCGAAATGGGAACTGTAACGAGTGTCACGCTGTTGATCCAATATGTGGCTGAGTGAGGTTTGAAGTTGCAATTCAATAACCTTTATCTGCACGGAGACACTTGGGTGGCGAGAAGAGCTCCCTTTAATTCCTGGAGCGTAGATGTGCAGTTTCGGAGCCAAAACAGTGCGCACACACACATACACACACACATACAAAGATGGAGTTTAAATAACACTTGAGAGCCTACGCAGCTCCTCTAATCAGTGCTGATTGTCAAACTGCAGGATCTTGCTGATGCCACTCAGAGAAAATGAATGTTGACTTTTTAATGTCTAGACCTCAGAAAATCAAAGCTTGGATGTCTGGAGCATGGAGTGTGAACTCGAGTGCCCCAACACAGAGAACATTTTGTAAATTCAGTGGTTAAATTAAAAAAAAAAAAAAAACCTAGAGATGATCCAGCGGTTGATAATAATGAGTCATTTTTTTTTGGAAATGGATAACTGTGTTTAACTCTTTGACACTGAGTTCCAGTATCGGATAAAATTACTTGGATTAATAACAAGCACTCTTATAATGACTCAGTCACCAGTGAAACCACGAGTGTGATTAAAAAGTTTTAATAATATTAATTTGCTTCACAGTCATTATCATGTGGATCAGAATGTGCATTGTTCAAGAGAATAAAACTGAGAAAAGTGAAAGTTCCTCAGTTTGTAGAGAAATAAAGTTTGTCCCGCAGCAAAAAAGGATTAACTTGATTCTTTTGTTGCCTGTCTTACTGCTTTAAGACTTTTATTCTAATTTTTAAACACGGTTTACACACATTTTCGTACAAAAAAAAGGCTTTAGTGTCCAAATACGCAAATAAAAAAATCAATGGAACTGAAATACTTGAGCACAACAACAAGGAATGTTTATACAAAGACTGACAGAGTATGAATGTCACAATTTCACTGAATTTTTGAGACTATTTCAGGAATGGCATAAAACGACATCCGATCCAAACATGTGGGCTGTGTTTTGTTAATTTTCTGTCACCTCTAGTAGTGCTAATAATGCTGTCAAATCTCCTTCTGAGGGAATCTGTCTTCTCTTATGATCCGTGCAGAGCATTCTTGCAGACATGCAACGCACACTCTTCCATGGATCAACCACCTTTTATCTCATAGAGCATTTTCTCCACAACACCCTCCAGTCCCAGATTCATTTTCAGATGTGTAATTACAGACAACTCCTGAGAAGACAGCATGTGTGCGTGCGTTTGTGTGTGTGTGTGTGTGTGCGGTTTCAAAGGCATCATCCGAGGTCCATAGTTAATCAGCAGTCGAGCAGAGGTCCAAAGGATCAGCACATCAATCCCCTTCGAGGGAAATCAATTCAATCAGAGGCATTACTTAAACTGAACTCAGATCAGAAAGTGGAGGATGTACGACAGCAGGGGAGACCAGGAAGACAGAGAAAAGGATGTGATACAAGACGTATGGATGGGAGAGAGAGGTTCAGAGGGTGGAAGGGCACAGCAAAGAGACAAAGACTAGATGGATGTGAGTTTTTATTAACAAGGAACAAAAGCACATGAGACGAGATGAGGTGATGGTGAGAGCTTGTGTAAAGTTGTTCCACTCGCTTATTCAGTATCATCATTGCAAAACGCAGATGCTTCCATACATGGCAGGGGTGATTAAATGGTGCAGGACCTATGGGAGAACATGGGCTGGAGTGTGATAGTACGAGCATTCTTCTACACACACACACACAAACAGACGCGCACACACAGCTGTGAGGATCAATGTGGCAGAGAAAGAGGAGAAGCTCTCACAGCGTCTGACCTTGATTAGTCGTAATGAGACTTAACCACAAGTCCACTAATCTGATGAAATGACTCACAGATTCACCTTGTAATGAATACTAAACACAAGCATTGACTCCAGTTTCATACACACACTTACACGAGCGCACACGCTCACACCAGCATCGCACCCCCCACAAATGTCCTTGGCCTCTTCCAATCAGACTTATTGCTTTGAGAATCTTCAAAGGGCTCTTTGATCACCTCTTTGAAAATCATATTAATAAAGACTGCAAATGGGATCTGGTCTGTAGTTAGAGCCATATGGGAAGTTCTGTGATATGGCAGAAGAGGGGAGACTAACATCTTGTAGTTTCGCTCTGTTCTGTGACTTATCTTTGAAGGAAACTTTGATTATGTGTACGATTAATGTGTGAAGATTTCAAATGCGTGTAAATTTTACAGTATGTCTGCCCTCCTGCTAGCTCTGCTGTGGAAAAATGTGCTCGTTATTTTTACACCACACAACTACCTTCAAACTCTAACAACCTGGTCGGATGATTTAACAATCACAATTAAGCCCCCTAATAAAACTGACCACAGCGCTCCGTAAAACAGTCTCACTCTCTCAGTGATAAGAAAGTCACAAACTGAGTATAAAGACTAAACTAAAGTCTTTTTAGCAAAGGAGTTGTTTTTTTTACATGAATAGCTGGTTCCTTACATCGTTGCAGTAAAAGTCACATTACCTTTTTTAACACAATCTTGATTTGTTTTTTTATTTTCTTATTTTTTAAGGGTGAAAAAACTATACTCCAATGATGGTGTTGGTACACAGAACATGTGGGGAGGTGCACATTCAAACACAGGATTCCAATGGACGTTTCACTAGGTTTATTTCATTTTGTGGTCTCAACAAGAAGATGGATGGATGCAGATGATTTA
>JAUZTA010000025.1:7477749-7488551 GCA_034780835.1 Ctenochaetus striatus
GGAGCGCGGCAAAATGTGTTACAGAGCGTGAGCAACCTTGAAAATGCCTAATGCTGAAGGAAATGTATATGTGTGCATGTGTGTGTGAAACTAGCTATACTCAAGCTATATTGATGTAAAAGAGGCAAAACAAATGTCACATGCTAGCACGCATGCATGTTTTAGGAAAATTATTTAAATGGAAAACTTTTATTTCATTATCAATTGACACACACACATGAATGGACGTAAACAAACAAACACACAGACACACACACTTGTAGCTAGTAACACTTTAAGACGTGTCAAATATTTGTGTGTCCTGACCAGTTTCACTGTGTCCATGGCCTTCCCTCTGTCTGTCTGTCTGTCTGTCTGTCTTCCTGTCTGCCTGTCTGTCTGCCTGTCTGTCTTCCTGTCTGTCTGTGTTTGGCTTTGTGGCATCGTTTGTCTTTGTGGTCGAATCTACTTACTGCAGATTGCATCAGCCTCGTCAGAACCGTCTGCGCACTCTGGTTCTCCATCACAGCGCCACCTAGCAGGAACACACTGTCCATTCTTACAGGCGAAGTCTGTAGTGGCGCATGTCTTCTTTGCTGTGGAGACAAAGATGAGATCCAGCATGACCGTATGAACCAAAGAAAGGCAAAGCTGCACTGTGTCTCCTGCCACCCTGTGCTAGTCATGACATAACACTGTAATAAATCAATTCTTTTCCATTTTTTAACACCATGATTGTCTCTTAGATGTTGTATTAAATACTTAATGTGTCAAATTATTCAGAGAAAAGAATTTGATCTTTGCACAGAGACAGAAAACGGCAACACTTGCAGAAACTAGAAAAACTAAAGTAATGAAAATATATGCAAACACTGTAAATCAGCAGTAGAAATTGGTGTTAAAGTGGTGTGTTCAAGTGTAACTTGAAACAGGAGACATCAGGGGACGAGTGGTATTTGATTGCCAGCCTTTGCTGGTGACTCTTCTTTAAGGCTGACTAATGGCTTGATTGTGCCAGACAGGGCTGTGTTGTCGTCCGGCCGAAGAAGCTGAGAGTTGCCACTCGAGACGAGCGTCCCAGAAGCAGCTCTCAACTCCACTGCGATTTGAAGACTTCACAAGTTTTCTAACTGAGGTCATGTAATGTTGCACAGAGCAGATCGAGCTGGACACACCGCTCAAAAGAAAAAAGTAAAGCAATCGAATAATTTATAAAACCAAACTTTCTTGCAAATTTCTGAGACACCAAATCGCCCACCTGTGTGTGCATGTACCCACATGGCTAGGTAAATCTACTTATGAAATGTGATTCATTAGAGTTTAAGTTAAGTTGGTTTTGGCATAGTAACATATTACATTTACCAACAGACTTTCAATATCATCTGAAGAATTTTTGCAGTAATAGGTTCAGAGGTTACAGGTGGAAGCTCCAGTTGAGGAGCAGCCTTTTCACTCTGAGCTGTTTGCTTTTAAGCAGAGTGAAGGAGTGTTGCAATGCTGTTTTAGTAAATCCTCTTTTTAAAAGATCGTGTTGGACATCTGATGCAGTGAACAAAGCACATCACACAGAAGGCAACGCAACCCTTAAGTCATCTGTCTGAACGGGCTCAGAGGTTTTTCACTCCATTTTCCATTTTAAACATGATCCACCTTCAAAGTCCAGCTCAGTCTTTTGCATAACCGAATCTGGCTCTGTCTAGCAGGCTGCAGATAGACTCTGGACTTTGAAGGTTTTGTGCAGACACTTTCTCCAAGCAAGGGGAAAATTGAAGCACTTGAGTCCGTCACAGAGAGAGGCAAAAAAATCCCCTCTCTTTGACAGCTGGAGCCACTGAACAAGAGAAAGCACTCACTTGGCGTGTTAGCAATGCCTTTACCTCACCATGATGAAATACACTGTACAGAGAGGGGGGCTGACAAATGGCTAGAAAGTGTGTGCGTTCACATGTGTGTGTGTACGTGTCTATGTGTGCGTGTGTGTGTGTGAGCTGATTGTGTGCTTGGAAGTGGTGTTTGTGTCAGGGTAATTCTCTTCTGACAAGCAGGGAGAGGGAACGTGCCTGCTTCTGTTCCACTTTCTTTCACGTGAGCCTGCTGTTAAACCGCTTCACCAAACCTCAGTTTAATGCAGCTTGGGTTAATTATATTTTATGAAGGTACAGTAAACTAAATCATGGCTGCCCTACTAACATTATTCTCAAAACATCTGAGTGCTTCTTTTGCAGCCTTGAACACTATAAAAATCTGACCTGTCATTTTCATCATTGCACATGGTTTTGCACTTTTAGAGCAGATTGCTGCTGTGTGGGTTCCTGATTAGAAGATAGTAAGAGAGATAAGAAAGATGATAAAAAAAAGATAGTGTACTTATGTCTGTATGCTAACTATGCGGCTACAGCCAGAAAACAGCTGAGTAAACGTAACGGAGAGACTTTAAGGACAGCAAGATTCAGAGATCCTCAAAGATTCCTTGAGTCATAAATGGATGCATCAGATAATAATCAGATACTACATCAACTTTGCATTTATATACATGCACTTTTTGTATAAACTGTAAACAACTTGTCAAACTAACAACAAAACTGTTCCTATTCAAGCAAAACTGGGGAAATGCCCTCAAGAATTAGAGAATTCTGATGGTAATCACCGCATATCTCCTCTTTTTGTTGATTAGTTACTTTCAAGACCCATATGAAAATAGAGGTCTAACTGAAAAATAGAGGGAAAGTCACAAATTTTAACTGTGGAAACAAGAGACCAACCATTAAAACCACTTACACCATAAAAAGCTTCTAAAATTTTAAGAAACATACTGGTTTTGGAAATTTCGACGATGAGCCACAACATTAAAACCATATAATGTTCTGTGAGTCTCCTTAATACAACCAAGGCAGCTCTGACCAAAGCATCAAAGCATGGACACTTGGCCACTTGTCCTGATGTGACTAGTGCAGGGATGCTGATACATGGATCTCCATGGATCTGACTTGTTTAAGTGCATCCTGGGAAATCTTGATTGTACTGAAATTTCAACAATTTGGCGACCAGATTGGCACCTTTAGCTCGCTGTGATGTTCTTCAAGCTTATCCTGAATGGTTTTTTTTTAGTGAAGCAGTGCTCACTGTGGCGCTGCAGATGCCATGTGTGTGGGAAGCTGGTTGCAGTTGGTCTGTAGCAGTATTTAGGCAGACAGCACATATGGAAGTAAAATCCTCATAAAAACCAGGACCCATGTGTTTCCACCATTAAACTGTAACAAGATGATCAATGTTATTGACAGAATCTGTTAGTTGTTATAAATGTTGTGGTTTAACTGTGCATACTTTATGTGGTTACAGAAACATTTATACAACATTCGTTATGAAATCAAACCCCTGTGATTAAAGCCACAGGTTGTGCTTATTAGAGCTGATTTACTCTGCTGGACTCCATGAGGAAATGGTCCAACCCTGGAACTGTGTTATATACAGACCTATTCTGTATATTCTGTATATGCAAGGGGGAAACCTAGCCAGCTTATTAGCTTGTTGTTTATGTGAGTAGCCTTGGATGTCATGCGGTTTGTGGTAAAAGGCAGTGTCATGAGTGATGACACAAGTGGGAGCCATTATAAAGAAGTGCACACTAGAGAGACTGACACATCTCAGCTGCATGGACCAGTGCCTTCAATATGTATATCTAAATGTAAAAATAAGATAACAACGTATGGCAGATTGAAAAGATAGAGACAGTCACACATTCACCAGTGCTGAGTGTTGAATCTATGTAGAGAGAGAGAGAGAAAAAAAGGGAGTCCTAAAGACACAAGAGAGATTGAATTGAAGAAGGTGTAGACCCAGAATAAATGGAAAGCTTGTCCCCAGGGATCACAGAGTAGTCAGGGCCAGAGACAAAGGTAAATAGAAAGAGGGGAAAGAACAGGGAATGGTGGCATAAAAACGAAAGACTTGAGGCAAAGAGGCTGTCAAGGTGGGGTCTCGAGTAATGGTATCAGTCCTCACAAAGGCCTGAATAAATCCTTTTCTTTCCGACCAACATGTTAGCATAAATCTCATCTCTTCCTGTCCAACCCCCCTCCCCGTTTTCTTTTTTCATCTTTCCCCTCTATCTCTGCCCAGAGCCTGATAACACATCCAGCTGTAGCCACACACAAAGTATGTGCTGGACACTGCAATTCACAATGGAGATCAGGACAAAACTGATATCAGACAACCGCAAATAAAGGTTTCACTTCACCTTTGAATCACGTTTCCTATCACTGGTCATCATAATCCTCTCCAACAGCAGCCGGTTTAATTCATTTGGGAAAGTGAAACAGTGCAGGTGACGGACCGGCTTACAATATAATAAACTCCAAAGGATTAATTAAAATGCAGAAGGCAGCAAAACCTAAGCCTATCAATTTTCTGTAACCCTTCCTTCCCCTAACTTGCATTTCTTCTTATCTTAAATAAAATAATACAATTCACCTTGGCCCCTTTTAATTCTGGGGCCAAAGGCATTGAAAAGCAGCTTTTCACCCTGTGCACAAATAAATTATGCTTTTAATTAACCTGTTTGACTGATTATCCTGGCATTTACACAACGGCAACGCTGGCTAAAGATTAAAAAAAAAGAAAAAAACAAAGTCTTTCCCTCTGTAGGACAGACTTTGTTGAACATCTGATGATAAGTCGTTACTTTTTAATTATCCATGGAATGATAAAAACATGGAAAGAAAAAAACTAAAAAAAAAACCTTTAAAAAATGCACAAATGCTTGGAATTAATACTTAACTTGAAAATTGCACCTCCACTATTAAAAAAATGGTTGTATTGGATAGTGTCTCACTAAACAGATATCTTATGGAAAGCTTTTATCATCCATCCTAAGAACCGAGAATTACATTTATGAGAGTGCAGTCATTTGGCCCTTTGAATACTGAATGAGCAGTGATTAGTTTAATGTAAGGAAGACCTCCTGTGAGTGGTAATGCAGTGCAGCGTTTGAGAAAGAAAGCCCTTGTGTAATGAAATAAGCATGCAAATAAAACTAATTTTTCAGCAGCAACAGGCTCGAGAACCGACTGTGGGAGTGAAAAAAGCAATATACACCTCGAATAACAAGAGATTACAAGAAATAAACTACAGTAAACATATATTTCTTATATTCGACCGCTTTTGATGGTGGAAAAACATTTCAGGATCATATATTTAAAAAAGCTGGACATTTCCCCACAACTCTATAAACAAATCTGCACATATAAAGAATATTTTCCCATGCTTCTCAAAAATTGCTTATGCAGACACAAACAGCCGCTTAAATTTTACATTCTGATGCACCGAGACCTGTCATATATGAGTGCCATCCATATGGAACAGCCTAAACCCGCCTTATGTGGTGTGTAAGTGGATGTGGAGGAGAAGAGCAGCAGCACACACATACACATGCATTGTCTTTGTGCACACACCTTACACCTAAAACCACCCTCCTCCTGAATTCAAAGCAAAAGGTTGTTATTTTAGTCCTCTATCCCCTGATAGAAAAAGTGATTAATATTTATATGAAATTGCAGATGGACCAGAAGAGCTCCGGCTCGCTCACTAGGTCATTTTTATCCACATCCTCCAGTCATCACTAACTTTGCACTCTTTAAAATTGCACCGTCAGATTCTCATATCTAAGACCATCATTTCACTTCATCTCAACTGGGAACTTTTTAGCATAATAGTCACACAATACAGCACTATTTTTATTTTCTTTTATATACTTAACTCTTTGGAGGTTGACAATTTATTTTACTGTCCCTAAACCTAATCAAAAATGCTTTAACTATACTGTTTATGAAGTAACAATACTAAAGTTTTGATAAATATGTTTTATCTAAGTGCTGCTTGTCTTAAGTTGTGATGTATGGGGTCTTTATTGGTCTGGAGGTTGTCTTTTATCATTGCTGATGCTCTGTGTCAGAAATTAGAAGAGTCTAATGGACTTTAAGAGACTGAGAAAATGACCTGTGAACTGTAGACATTTGAAAGATCATTAAAGTGAAGCTCTACATAAATATTATACTTTACAGGGCAGCTGAAGGCCAAAACAACAAAGCAGTGGCCATTCTAAAGCTGCATGGAGGCAACAATGTGGGCAGTGCCACCAGACATGTTAAGGTTGCATTTGAGGGTGATGCTGTCCCTCTTTTCATCCACAGACACTGTGTGTTAATTTACACTGACATTCAGCTAAAGTCACAGTCTGCACAACGCTGTGATCAATGAGTAACAAAGCTGACCTACTATTGGTCACATGGCTTCCATCCCTATTCACAAACACACACACGAGCAGGACACTACTTAGGATTCTTCACCACACACCCACGAAGACAAAACATGGGACGTTACTGTTCGACCCGAGGACAGGTGAAGGTCAGCGTAACCTTTGAGGACATTTCATTTTTTTACTTGATTGAACACATACAAACACACAAACACACACACTGATGCATGTACAAAGGGAAAGGGAAGTGGAAATAAAACATCCATGGCACAATGACAGCTAAAAGAACGCTGTGTTGCTTCTAATTAGGATTTGTTGACTGCTGTACCTGAAATGTTGATTCTCTCTGATAACGACGTTCAGCTACAGACACCCGGTGTTGTAGTGAGGTTATTTACCATCCTTCTGCCAGAGGCATTGACTTCTTTTAATCTGCTAAAGCTCCAAATGCAAGACAACAATGCTGTCAACCTTCAGTCATTATCCTTTGAATTGACAAGAGCAAGAAAGCTTAAAGATTCAGATGGATTCAGTGTGTAAAGTGACAAAAGAATTTTTTTAAGCTGATTTTATGGCTCTTCTTTAGCTTTTTCTTTTGATAGTCTAAGGGCAGAATGGAAAAAAAAGAGAGTTATGGTTTTTGCTGTATGCAAGAAAAAAACTGCCGGAGTGTTTTTTACAGTCTGTGGTTATTGGCCACTAACAGCAAATGGATGTTCAGACTGAGACATTAGCTGTAATAACAAGAGAACAGTTGTTTGTGCACAGTGTTTCTCTGTACAGTAATTCCAGTGCAAGTGACGGATAAAAACAGACATCATTAACTTTAAAAAAAAACATACCCATTATTTTCTGCAGGTACTGGCCATCTCATCTCTGTGCATTTACAAGTACAACTTAAAATAGAATTCTCCATTTATTTTAAGGCAAAAATCACAGGAAAATTTAAAAAAAAATCTCTTCTTTTTTCTACATCTATGTTATTCCTACGATATAACCCTACAAAGCAAGTGTGATCCCATTTCTGTCCAAACCAAAGGCCAAGGCGTGTTGTAACAGCAGGGTGGACACATTTGGTTTCAAACAACCAAGATGGACATCATCACCAATACTGTGGAGAAAACTGAAGAGAAACCTAAACTGATCCACTCTTGTCCATGAGCATGAAATCTGGATAAAAACGAGGAAAAATGGTGTAACAAATGTCTGCTCAGTTATTCCATTATTCAGTTTCTGGTTTAACTGTGTTGAGCTATTCAGGTGTAACAGAATCAACTCAGGTGACAGAAATGTACAGTGTTTGATGGAAAAGAGTGCACAACAGAGAAAAGAAGTAGAAAAAAAAACAATACAGTAATATATCTCTGGCTGTAAACCAATCTAAGGAGGAGAGAGTGGAGAAAGAGAGTGGGAGGACGAGGGGAGGAAATGGATGGTCCTCCACGTTGTTGTGATCGGCTAAAGAGCTAAAGAACGCGGCGTGTCAGTAGAGAGAGAGAGGCCGTTAATCAGAGCGCAGCGGTTGAACCACAACAGTGAGGGAGTGGGGAATACTCAATGAATTTTGTGTGTGTGAGTGTGTGTGTGTGTGTGTGAGTGAGTGAGCAACAGAGCGAGGGAGGGAGTAAAGTAGACAAGCAGAATATTGTTCCTTTGAGGAGGTTAAAGGCCTGTCCAGTCTCCCGATAATCACTCAGAGACAGAGAGGTACCGTGGAAAAAGGAGCAGAATACTCGAGTACAGTGCAGCCAAAAAAAAAGACTAATTATAAAGTTTGAACTCTCTGACTTTTTGATTCAAGCAACTTGAATACCAACTATGGCAAGCAGCGTGCAGTCCACCCACAAAGAGAAGAAACAAAAGTATAATCAACACATCTCTCACTCCCATTGATTGATTAAAAATAAAAGGGCAACTCGAATGGCAGCTAAACTTTTATAACTGCCAAATACAGAGTTTCCAAAACTCCTCAGAGACAAGCTATTGAAACTTTCATCTGTGGCTAGAATCCACATTAAGCATGTTTATTCAATATCAGCAGAGCAGTAATAACAAATACTGCAAGTGTTAAATTACTAGACTTTAAAGTGTAGGCCAAACATATAAGAAAGTACCTTTGCACCTGAAAATGAATGCATGTGGTCACAGGTGTGAGTGTGTGTGTGTGTGAGTGTGTGTGTGTGTGTGTGTGTGGCCATGACAGATGCACAAACTACAAAGGCTGAAGATGTGAAGAGAACTCATGGACAGGCAATCCACACAGCTGCTGAGATCAAATACATTATATATTAACGCTCCTCACAGCACATCAAATACCACCTACCAGTTCAAAGAAGCTTGTTACCCATTTATGATCTCATTCTCTGCACACAAGAGAGCTGAGTCCAAAGGGCAAGGCAGGGTCTCCGGATTATTGAGACAAAAAACACAAATGAACTCAGTAATAGAGTATCAGAGCACAGTTGGGTGGCTGTCAGAAACCTGAATGATGGTTGCATCATGCAGGAAAGGACGACCCACCCGAAGCTCAACGTGGAGATGGTCGCAAACTTCAGAAAACTGAGATTTCTCTCAGTCACATTCATATATGTGATATGTAGAAGACGCAGTTGGGCCTTCAAACGAGCTACAAGATAAGACAGAAAATAAGAGGCAGAAACCAAACGCTTCTTTTTAAGAAGCTCATATCTTTGAATTGTTCTGGTGAGCGCTAAATGTTGGAATCTAAAGAAGGGAATGCAAACAGACAAAAAAATTATCCAGAAAGCTGACTTTGCCTGGCTTTATACATTTAGTGAATAATTAATGGTGGACTGAAAGACAACTTTACTTTAACATTACACAGTACATGTTATATATGTTATACTGTAAACTGTATGCTACAACAATTACAACACAGAAACTGTCCTGCTTTATACTGTTTAGTACATATATTTACCTTTTTTCACATGGTTTACTTTATTTTATGTTATAATGCTGAAAAAAGGAAACTTTTAAGTTTGCTTAAACTGCTTTGATTTAATTCATAGTCTTATAATGCAGAGTACAAAGCTAAGTTGTACAATGTAAGTAACTCTTTATAATGACTGTTGACCACTTCTTACAGCAGCATAAATATTAACCTATGAAACATACATTATATTATATATTTTAAAAGTATTAGTTTATTTGTTTATTAATTTATTCATTCATTGACTCATTTATTTATTTACTGTACATCCTCTGCTGGAACAATTTGTCACTGAGACCAATAAAGTAGTCTATCATGACATGCCTCTATTTCCCACCACTGACAGAGATCTTGAGCGAGCAGGTGTGACCATGAACTTTCTGCCAACTATTTGACAAATGACAAGAAGCCGACAAGCAAAGTGGAGCGTTTCAAACACAGTGTAGTCATATCCACAGGTTTTTTTTTAAGGAGACCGACTCTAAAATGGGGTGAAATAATATCAAAGCAACCAATGATGCTTTCTGGAAGCAACATCTGTCAGCTCCCACTCGTACAGATCCACCTCACAGAGGTTAATCTTTCTTTTGTGCGTCTGTGTGAGTGTGTGCATGCACTCATGAATCTGTTTGTACCTTCGCACTGACGTCTGCATCTGTTTGTTTTTACTTATTTGAAGAAAACAGATTGCACCACTTTCTCTGTCTTTGGAGTTTTCAGAGAAAGTGTGAAGAATCTTCGTATGACTCACTTCTCTGTGATGGGGATTAACATGAAGAGGAGCTGCTAGGAAAGGCTGCTGTGCAGAGCAACGATATACTTTTCGAATCACTTTACTATTAACTTTTAAGCTATGAAAACAGTGTAACAGAACACAAAAGAAATGCATGGATGCAAAGGATAAGAAGAGGACACACACACTTCAAACATTCTGTTGATCCTGCCTGCTGTCTCTTTGCTCAAACACAGTGAGGATAATTGAAGGCACGCCCTCCGAGTCATCCCTGTTTGCCTGACACCTTGACCAAATATTTAAAATGACTAATTCCTGTAGATCCTTGTGGACATTTCTTTCTATTACCTGACACATGAAGCAAAAGAATCAAGGAGCATCACTGGCGACCTCACTGGTAATTTTCATTTAGAGATGCAACAAAAACACAGCCAATTCAGGTTTTCCCCCGTCAGAGTGAAACCCGGATTGAAGAAAATCACTTGTTAAATAATTGTCCTCTTGGATCTCTATGTTTGTATGTTAACTCCCAGAGTAACAGGATCTGCATCTGCTGCACGCCAGACGCCACAGACCTCCCAAATCCTGTCACATCCTGGGTCCCCGATCCTCATTCCTCTGTTCATAAGCGGGGCGTTACAGCTTAGCAAAGCAGCTTAGAAGTTAAGAGGAATAAGCATGACAATAGAAAAATTGAAAAAAAGAGAGGAAGAGTAAGAAATAAAGTGGGAGGGTCATGGTGATGGTCTAGACAAGAAGAAACAAATCAGATATAAGGGGAAGTTATTGCTTGACAGGAGAAGAAAAGTATCCGCTTCTGCTTTTATTCCCCTTTTATGTTACACATGATCTATTTCTTAATCTCTACTCTTATTTTCTCTCTTTTT
>JAUZTA010000025.1:7497835-7526106 GCA_034780835.1 Ctenochaetus striatus
GTTTTGTTTTTTTTTATTATTTCAGTTGTTTTACAAGATTAGGCAAATTAGGGAGATAGCAACGGCTCAGGATTTTGCACACGATGAGACAACAACACAGTTTACAGGAAGGCGACTGGGGTGCCATGTGTTCCATGAAATGTATTTTAGTTTAATTTTGATATTTATGTTGTTATAAAGAAGTGTAACAGCAAGTTTACTGGTTCTTTTTCATCTTTATGATGGAAACATCACTGAAATAACCACAATGTTGAAAAAGGTTAATAAAGGTTTAGTTTTGTTCCCCTTTTCATGTTCATATTGATCATAAAAACTTCCTGTTTTTATCTCTCCTGCTTCATTTATAGTTCCAATAATTACAGATACATTAAACTAAATTTGCATCCTTATATTAACACACCAATACTTGCATGAAATTTCAATGAAACCTAAGTAAGGTATTGCGCTTTGCTGGAAGTACAACATCACAACAGCGGAAGGGATTTTTTAATGCCAGGAACCAGCAGTTTGAAAGGTTCCTCTTGCTGTCAAGAGGAATTGTAAAAAAAACTGCTGTCCTCCAAAATAATGATATGCATAACACAGAACAATGCTGAAAAAACAAGTGTAAATCAACCAAGCCAAATTTATTTTAACTAAATTCTTTGCTGTCCAGACCTGGGAGTTTCTTTTGAATGACCCCTTAAAATAACTTAACACAATTTTAAGCATTTTAAGCTGTGGCTTTAATCTGACATGCTATAATACACACCTCGTCTCCATCCCAGCATTGTAAAAGAGTCTAGTTAGATTATAAGTAAAAGCAATATGGGTGCAGCAGTTTATCATATGTCTCCTGTTATTTTCAACTAACTTTGACTGAATAGAGTGTGCATATATGGAGGAGGCCGGGCTAATTAGTATTCTTTAGAGTCTGTACGAACAGACAGGCCCCGCGATCAGAATGCAAGGAAGTCCTCTTTCAAGCGTTAAAGGAGTGAGGGTGAGGGGGACGAGACAGCAGAGGCCTGTCTACCATGTAAACAAAGCTTTAAAGATTGCATTTACAATGCTGCACAGTCTTAAACTAAGAGACAGCAGAGCACAGAGAAAGCCTCCCCCTCATTTTCTTCAGTGACTGGTAAGGATCCTCTCTGACATAGAGTAAAAATTTGTTTATGGACTTTTTTTTATGTATGGAGTAAACATGTGCCTCAAATTGAATACCCCTCTTCATACCAAAGGAATAAGAAGTGGGGAATGTTGTATCTGCACATGTCAAACAGAACAAAATGAACAAGGATGAGGTTTTGACTAAAGGAACGAGGCATCTAAAGGCATGAAAGAGTGAGCTATTTAAAAGAGCAAAGAAAAGCTGATCTTTAGGTAGAAACATGAAGAATTGAAACAGATGAAGACAAAATTCAAGGCACTATTCCTTTGAAATGGAAAGTGCAAAGTGTAAATTGAATAAAAAAATAAGCCATCGTAAAGCCATTGTAAAAGTCAAGGTCGAGAGATATTTGACACTTTTCCTTGAAAAATGAATTGAGGGTGATTAATTGACTCCAAATCTGACTAATTAGCTTCTTGGCTATTTGTTTCTAGAACCAATCAACTCAATCCTATAGACAGAAGTCATTGTTGTTGGTTTTGTTTGCGCTGTTAAAATTAATTTTATAAAAATAACCTAAACATATTTTAATCTTAAGTCCAAATATTTTCAATCCAGATTTTGCTTTGAACCAGCATGATTCACACTGACCCAACTCAATCCGATTAAGTCCAGCTGTCATGACGTAACATCAAATAAGGCTGACGACATCTTCAAACAAGAGTCCTGCTTTAAAGAACAGGGTCAAAACAAAAACTAAACAACTTTATTTTGGTTGGATAAAGATGTAAATATTTGGAGACCCACTGATAGACACTACATTGTATTAACACATAATGGCCCTGCGATATTCTGAACAGGGTCTCTCTGCTCGCCCCCTTTCTCCTTCCTCTCTTTTGTACCCCTCTCTTTCTGTCCATCTTCTCTCTTTCTCCCTGCACACTAAACAACCTCTTTTTGAGGTCCATTTCATTGATATTGCCTAGCTGGGGCCTTTCAGAGCTGACAGATAAAGGGCCCATAGGACCCGACTGGGCCCTGATAAAGGTACAGCAGACGGGAGTGAGTACGGGCTCCGGCCCCTTTAGCCCTCCAGAGGAATAATTTACAGCTCTGCCACAGTTGATTTCCCTCACTACATCCAAAGGCACTCAGAGAGTGGCCACCCCGGCATAGCTCAGTGACAGAGAGCTGAGCAAAGCAACATACAATCACACACAAAGAAGCAGAGCGGCGGAGAAGAGGGCAGGCAGTGATTTGAATAATTGAACATTTATCATAAAAGGGGAGGAAAAACGGTAGATTAATAGGACAGAGGGGGGTTGTGATAGTGCGTGAACCCAAAGGCAGCGTTAGTATGTGTTTGCATGTATGTATGTCTAACAGGACTGCAACTTTTGATCAGTGTTGATTTTCCTAATTTCTAATGGCACTAAAGAAGAAAAATCTAAGCACAAGGTCAATTTAAAAGGAAATGTTCTACTGGAAGCATCAGTGTAAAAATTGTGCTTAGTTGCCATGGAGATGGTGGTTTAGTGTTTATCTCATGATGCAGGTATTACATTTCAGTGACATAATGTAGAAATAAAGACATACACAGTCGACTATCATTACTTTAAAATCATAACATTTATAAAAGAATTTATATTCATATGTATGTATATAAAACCATATATTTTTGGTAATCCATCTGAAAAATCTGGTATATATCTAGAAAAGTGAACTTGAGCAAAGATTTTTTTTGTCAAACTGCTACTTCAAACTTAAAAAGAGTTTTAGTTCAACATTAATAAAACTGCCAAGCTTGTTTACCTGCAGTCTTCTACAAACTACGAATGCGCTCCATTAAAAATGATATAATACACAAAAACTAAAAATAACTTAAATAGTTAGGTCGCACAGGTTGGCATTAGCTTGATTCACCTTCAGTAATTTGTCGACTATCATTTTTTTTTGTATGGGATTAGTTTGCTGTTGGTTAATTGATTAGACAACAACTAAATGCATTAATTCAGCTATATAGCCAGTGCGCACGCACGCACACACACACACGCACTCAGCTGAGATGTTTTGAGCTATTGCACGTCTTTGCATACTGCTTGCAAGTGCCGTTAAGTGTGAACTCCAGTTTCTTAAATGTGTGGCTGCCACGTACTAAACACCCCACTGACTTTTTCATTTGTTCCGCGTAAAAGACGATCTTACCCTCTCAGCAGAGTGCACAAACCTCTGTGTCACACACGCACACACACACACACACGCGCACACACACATTCCCTCCAGTTAGGCTAAAAGAAGAGATTGGCTCTGACATCTGCCTCAGTGTGCACTGTCCTGTTCTCATTTGTATGGCGCCTAATATCGCCCTAACCTTTACGCCGTGCACTGGTTCAATTGCATCAGCATAAAACTGCTTCAGTGAAAAGCCAATTATCTTCTCAATCGCACCACAACACTGCTCAGGCACTGCCCACGCCATTGCTGAACACACAAAACAACCAACAATGCTGGCAAAGTGACAAATCTGGGGCAGAGCATGCTACGGCGACAGAAGGGAGGAAAATCCAATTGCATCTTTAATCAAAACTCTTCCACCACATAGCATGTTGTCATATTTCTAACACATTTTTAACAAGCCCTTAACTGCATTAAATTGTGACCCATAAGGAAAAGTACTTTGTTTTTGTTTTCTGGTTACTCAGTTGTGGGATACAGACAACATCTATTCACTCCCACTTCCTGCCACCCTGATGTAGAAGCCACTGAAAGACTTCCTGAGCTCCTTTCAACTGCCTGTCACTTCAAGCACCTTGACAAATGAAGAATGCACCATAATGCCAAGAAATGGTAATTCACCTGCAGTGCTCCAATGTCAAATGCACCAATTAAATTATTTCGTTTCAGGAAGCATAATAATCAAATAAACTACATCGCAAAGATGACATTCAGCTTCAGATCCACTGTGGCGGAAAGCGTGTGAATCATCCAAGTGTCTCTGTCTCGACATGTTCTCTTGCAATTGAGGCGAATGACCTTAAAACAAGCTGGATATCATGGCACATCGTTCTGCTACCTCCAACTCCTTTTTCTTGACCTGAGGGAATACAGCCATTAGGCCATTTGCTCCTCTGTTCACTTTCAATTACCAGGGAATCACTCATCTAAAAACTGCAGCTAAATGCTCATCTTAGCTTAAAACACAAGCACAACAGCTCACAGCCCATCTGCAGCAGAGTAAAGCTACAGCATATTTAATTTTTAATGTGACTTCTAGCTTAAAAACTAACAAGCAATCTTCTGTTCTGGCAGCCACAATAGTTTGAATTAGCTGAGGAGCAAATGCGTGAATTGTTGAAGTTTTGTTCAGAAAGTCACACTGACACTATGGCAACACAATAGTATTTCTGTGAGATTGGAGGTGGCAGTGAGAGAGAAATGACTGTGTGTGTGTGTGTGTGTGTGTGAGTGTGTGTGTGTGTGAGTGTGTGTGGGGGGGTGCGTGTGTGTGTTAGGGGAGGCAGAATACAACTCAGAGTCTTTCTTTACGTCAGTTTGAAATGGTTGACTTGACAGGAGAAGGGACACGACTATTATTACCTTCCGTTGCTCCACCCCTCCATCAATCCATCTTTACACACACACACACACACATAGAGACACACAAGAACACACACAGATTTTCCCAACTTCAGTGAAGCATGGAACAATCCCCCTTTCAGCCTCTTTATTCCTGGGAAAAGCTTATGGATCTTAATTGCATTACTGGGAGGCGTCGGGGGCCTGAGAGATTGTCCAAACCTGGTGAAGGCGGGACAGAAATGGAATTTGATTTAACAGAAGGGAGAATAATCCCTCCCTGACAGTCTGGAGGTTATCTCTCCCCTCTTCCCTCCTTCATATGACTCTTAGTCATTCAGTAAGAGTCTTCTCTTTCGAACAGGCTGCATTTCCATCACAGCACCATCACGCAAATGATACCAAATTACAACGGGTAGAAGTAAACGGCAAAGTTGATGAAATTTCTTCACACTGGCATGTTTATGCTCTTTGAAGTGGAAAATCGATAATGAAATTATGGGATAGAAATGGAATTTTAAATGCACTTGTTGAATAATTAATGAGTGGCTTGACATGACCGACCCGATGAATGGTTTAATTTCATTATGAGTAAAAATTGAAAAGAGTCTTTTTATTCTTTTAAATCTGGTCTGCATCCTCACCCCCAAAAAAGACATTAAGTCTGAATTTGGTCTAGTGGAGGAACATTTAAAGATGTATAATACAAGGGCTTAGAGTTAATATAAACCATAAAAAAGATGTATTATAATCAACATATAAGAATATAACATATATTTTCTTTGAGTTTATGGATTTTTATTCACATAAAATAGGGTTGATAGGACCTAACATTAAAAATATGCTTAATAGATCTTCTTGTGTGAATCTAGAAACTTATCTTTAGTGCTTGTTTCAACCTAAAAGATGCGAGTTTGAGTTTTTTTTTTAAAGTGACACTTGTGGGAAAAATGGCTACTCTTGGATTCCATTCTCATTTATACTTTTGTGTCTTTGGTTTTTAAGACAAACAAAATCTGTCGAGAATAGTGCTCATGGTGTTTAGTTTCATAGAACAGAAATGCAACAATAAGGATGTCATGTGCCCTTTTCTCTTAGCTAAACACACACAGTCTGTGTAGTCTGTGCTGTACCACACTTCTTAGCACTGAGGGAAGTCCATTTGAATGGGTTCAACTTGGTTGAATTGATCATATTTTAGTTTTTGCTACCTCATAATTTCTACACACCTGTGGCCTTTTGTTTAAAGGCGGTTGGTTGGATCTGGGCACAAAAACTGCTTGGTTAGATTTAGGAAAAGTTCATGCTTTGAATAAAAATAAGCTTTGTTTGAAACACATGTGACGCAAGTTAAGCATCTTACCAAGTCTAAATATGTCAGCATTGACTTTTGGGTTTACATGGGTCATGCTCAGCAGTCTCCTGGGTGTCCCATGTTTGACCTCTCTAACCAGATTTGCTCTTATGATGTGTTTCTTGTTTGCTTCTATCATAATACTATGTCCACTTAAGGTTGTAGCCAAACAACAAACATAAATATGAGTAGCAATAAGCTACTTGTAACATTGACAACCTATACAGCCATCTTTTGGTGGATGATGGCTGGTCTAAAATTGGCCCCATGTGTGCTTGAGCTGCTCATAATACATTCATCTAGTTGTCATTTATCCAGAAATGTTACATCTTCGGATGTCAAACTGGCAGATCAATGTTGTCTGCATGTCAAGACAGCTTATTCAAACATGACATCTGAGCAGAAAACTGCCACGACCAACACAGAAAAGGCTAAACATGTTAAAGCACCTTTGTCTCACCATCTTTATACGACTCTTCCCCTTGACAGAGAAAACACTAGATACTTATCAGAAGATTGGCTCCATGCAGCAGGATGAAAGTGAAACCATGTGCTCATGTGGAGATGCTGTACGCAAAGCAAGAGGTGAATAAAGGAATACACAAGATAAGGTAATAAGTCAGAGTGGACATTTGGTGAGAAATGGTTCAAGCAAGGAGTGACAAGTGAAAGAAAAAGGGTTGCGGAGGACTGAACTATGAACTTCTTGCCTTTTTTCCAAACAGGGAAGGCATTGTTCCGACTGAAGGCCTTTAAGTCAGTGTCCCAGCCTCCCTCACCCCTTCCACCTCGCACAGGGTGACAACTATAGGCTTGAACTTTTAGATTAATGCTGTCCCCCTCTCTGTCCCCTAACATGGGCCCTGGACTTTATAAAGGCCTCCTCCCCATCATTTAGACGAGACATTCACACATACACACACAGCCCCCAACAACACTTTGGCAGGCGAGTACAAACAAGGCATAAGGGATGTTGCTTCAAATGCTGAGCAAGCCACGACTGGGCAGTAATGGGCGATGCTGAACAAAAGCCGGCAGCAGAAGTTACGAGTGTAAAACCCCTGACGGTGCCTCATGAAGGCGTCTGTATTCTTTGGTACTGAAGAGGGCCTCTTTTGTAACATCACTGCTTCTAAAACTGAGGGTGTGAATCCCAAAGAGGATCTAGAATAAACACATTTTGAGTTTGTCATTATTATTTTTTATTTCAGCAGTAGATATATCAAAACTATCGTGTAAAGTCTCAGTATTTCTTAGGCTAAGGAAGGTTCGGGACGACGGTGTGTGGGGACTTAACCCCCAGCACAAGAGAAGGATTAGTAGGTAGAGAAAGGTAGGACTTTACCGTAGTCATGAGTGCAGTGAAAAAAAATCAAAAGTTCTTTGTGAAAAAGTTAGAAGGTCCCTTAGATAAGAAACTATCCAATTATCTGCTGATCAGAAGTGAACAGCGACAGGGCAATTTGCAAGGCAGGAGGAGAAGATAATGAATCTCTCCCTCCATGTTGGGGCTTTTCTCTTTTGGAATGGTGAGGGTAGTTGATAAGAAAAGATAAAGAAAAAAAAAAGGTTGAGACCAAAAGAGGATGACAGAGTTGAATGAGAATAAGGGAGAGTTAGTGAAGTAGATCATGACAAGAACACCAATTTGAGATATCGTTGGTAGGAGTGCCAATATCTCCTGAAGTCCTGGCTAATATGAAATACTGAAAGCCTTCTCTAATTGAACCGAAAATGAACAAGGAGCACGAGAAACTGACCAATGAGAAGAAAAAAAGTTAAAAGCGAGGCGGAGAGTAAAAAGCCATTTTCTGAAACTTTGTACAGTTGTGAGACAAGTACTAATGATAGTGGGCTGTTCTCGCGGCAATAAGCACCTCTAATGGCAAACACAGAGATAAGCTCTGTTCTTATGCAGCGCTGTGAGACAAATGGTCTCATTACCTCTGATTGAAACAAGGGGGAGGGAGTATTTTATCCAGAGAAGCTAGTGAGAACTATCCTGTTGGGCACCGTAAAAACAACTCGGTCTCTCTCCCTCCGCTCACATTTGAAATAGAATGTGAAAAAATATTGAAGAGACTGCATTAGCCACGGTTAGCCAGCAGGTTAAACCGAAGAGGTAAAAACACTTGAGAAAAGCCACTTTATAGCACACCCCATAGTAGAAAAAAAAACAAAACACAAAAAAAGATGCATTTTGATACACTTGCAACCCACACTGCACACAGTCGTTGCCTCTGTGCTTCCTCGATTACAACAACGTGAAATATCTTGTATCTCTCTGTGCTGCTCTTCAAATACGCTCACAGCCTTTGTGTGCACATCTATATAACATAGGAGAGATAATATAGGAGGGAATTCGGCTGCAAGCTGAGAGCTTTAGATGCTTTGGTATAGCTGCTTGAATTGCTTGTTTTGCTTCGTAAATATACCGCTGCAATTAAATCGATCCAGGAGCAAACTGAGAGGCAGAAACATCTGCTGAGAAGTGTAAAGGCACCATGGCAGAGCAGAAATGTGTGCACAAACAGGATACATGGTACACAAAAGCTGAGAGACAAAAGGCAAACATCCTTACCCCTCCGCAAACACGCCAGAGATAAACACGTACTTAGCACTATGGATGTACAGACATTCATGTGTAAAATTGATTTATAAAGGCGAGGGCTAGAACAGTTTATTATTGCAGCGTCAATATATATCATTGAATGCGCTATATATTGTCTTAATTCAAACCAATCAGATATCGCCTGAAAATGTGAGCTGTGATTCACAGTCCATCCATCTTGCTTGTAGTAAATGTCCCCGTTCTGTCAGCAGTAATCAAAGAGGCGGACATATTGTAGGACATCGACATTTTGACACATGCAACAAATAGAGAAAAAAAATTTTAAAAAGCGCTCTCGATTGGTTCCCTCACAAAGATGATAGGAGGAGGGCTCCTGTTTGAATTCAAGCTGCCCTGAAAATTACTGAATTAAACTCCTGTCAAACTCCTGTCAACGCAGCCTCGTTGACTCCTCGGAGTGATGGAGGAGGCTGGTGACACTGACACGGTATCTCATCAGTTGGAGAGTTTGAGTTTGGCAGTTTGAAGGGAGAGATGCAGGAAAGTGGAGAGATGGAGTGTGTCACTGCGAAGGTGTCACCACAAAAGATGCTTTGGTTAGGCTGGCTGCAGCATATAACCTTTCTGTTTTTATGTTCATAGTAATAATCATTACTGTTTGACTTTACCTACTTTGCATGTTGAGGGATGAACTTTAAACTGGGACTTTCAAAATTTTGATAAGAAGAAACGTTACTGTAACTAACTCTTGGAATTTTGCATCCTTCGGGTGAGACTTTCTCAGCACAATTTGCATTTTAATGTTTTTATTCATGTCAGTAGACATTGCAGCTTAAAGTAAATACGTAAACAACACTTCTTCAGACAGCTTAGTCATCTGTGATTTAATTAATGAAGATCCTTTAAAAATATAATCAAAACTGTTTCATTTATGTTTTACACAAAGTCCAAGTAGAAAACTGGCTCTTTAAAAAATAAAGCACACACAAACTGAAACAAGTTTTTTGTTAAGCTTTAGTTAACCAGCATATAATTATCAGTTCAATACTATAAAACAAAAGATTCCACACAATTTTTTTTTTTTTTATGTCTACCATAGATCTTTCACATTGTTGCTGGTGTGTAAAACATTTTTTATTCTTTATTGCTATGCAACAAAGGAATGAAAGCACTTTTCTTAAGGTGGGTTAGATGTGGACAATTTACAATCAAAGAGTTACGAAGAAATTGAGGTTAATTCAGACTTTGGTTTAATTCCCCATTACCATCAGTCTAGCTGCCTCGCAGAAAGAGGTATTTATTATGCCACCGATAACAATTTCCTGCTTTGCTTCTTGAATGCAAGTGGAAGTATTACTGAATATTACCTTGACAGGAGCTTTGCCCAGGTGTCTAAAGTGATTTCAGATGAATCGTCAGCTATACAGTTACATGGAAGAGGAGTATGAATAACAATAAAAATTCTATGAGGATTTGTTTAGCCCTTAAAGTGCCACTTTGCTGGTTTTAGAGATTGTGTTACATGTATAAACAGTTTATATTGACTCTAAGCCCTTGTAGTGCAAACACGTTTTCAGCTGATTGTTTGGGAGGAAGTCACTTCCTTTAAAAGCTCTTGCCAAATGAATAATAAGCAATATCAAGTAAGAAAATAATAAGTAATATGATGTATTATTATCATTATCACTTCCATAGAGTGAACAAGTGTAATTATTTCTGAGTATATAAGTCATTTAAAACACAACTTTTAAAAGCGGTGCAAGTCCTGATAATCTTGTAAACAAGCCTACATCCAGCATCTAAAGCTAAAGCTTGCTGGAGTCAAATCACACAGCTTATGGCAAATGGGGGAGAAATTTAGCTCCACCAAAATCTGTTTTCTCTTTTTTTTTTTTTTTACAGCTAACACTTTGAAAGCCAAATTCAGATAAAACCCATGTGAAACCTTAATGAATCACTCCCCTAAAAGCCCCAAGCTGCTGTTAATTACACAAACACTGATCCACCATGGATGATCATATTCAGGAAAAACAACTGGGAGCCCAGGAGAGTTTTACCAGGTCAGAGGGAACAGCGTGACATAGCCTGGCCTGGCACTGCAACCCGGTGCCCTGCAGGAGCAGCAGGAGGCCTCTGGCAACACATGGCAAACAGCTTCACCTCGGTCTATAGCTGCCAATACACTATCAACTATGTAAAAAATTTAAATGCCTGAAGGGGTTAGAATGAAAATAATTTAATATTTTTTACATTTTAAATCCAAACATGGAGAAAATAGAAGAATTGTTACACAATAAGCCTGATATATAGTGTCAGTTATGTGTATAATAAACGCTGAAGACTTTACAAATTTAATATATCCATTTTCAATGCTTTTTTTAAACTGAAAAAAAAATCAATGTCTTTTTCTCACTGTTTAAAACAAACTTTTATTTCTAGCAGGCAGATTGCGTGGCCTTTATAGACCTTGGACAGACAGAAGAGTGCCAAACTGTCTCTGAATGTTAGAGTCAATCTTTGATCAGGTCTTGGAAGTCATTCAATTCACAGTCATCTGCCATCACCATAAACCCTTCAAGGCTGACAGCTGGCCCTTTGATGTCAAAACATGCCCTTTGGCAAATATATTGGTATATGGGGAACACTGTTAAATTATCCAAAAAATATTTCATGCACTTTCATCCTCCTCAAAAAAGACAAGCAAGGTGAGAGGGATACGTTTTAAAGATCCTTGCCGATGCTCTGATGTGATGTTCAATTGATTGAGATTTGGCTTCAAAAGGGTTTCTACCCTTAGCGAAAACAATGTTTTTTTTCACTGTTTCATGTGGTGATCCAACAGAATCGCTGATAACATTTCAATACGAAATGTCAAGCAAACGTTCGCCTTAACGCCGCTCTGTACCCCAACATAACAATGACGGCGAAACGAAGCAACAAAACAACAGAAAAACTAAAACTGCTGCTTGAAAACAATGCGTCTATTAAACACAATGCTTCAAATAGACTTTTATTGTGAAAGTAATCCTCAGATTTCATTTTACTTACTTTTTGAGAGAAAGAAGGATCAATCGCACAGTGTGGAAACAATGGAGCTCAATATCTCGCCGGGCTACACTGCCAGATCAGCAGAAATCTCATGAACCCTCAGCTCACAGAACGTTTGCACAGGAGGGAGAGATAAAGTCCCTCACGCCTTGTATTCTGCCTACCAGCCCCTTAAGGAGATCAAAGGCTCTCTTGTTGTAAAACTTATGCAAACAAAGCCTTTTTTTATTGCTCTAATCACGTTCTACTCCTTCTTTGCTAAAACCATCCCCTTTAACTGCTTAATATCCCCATCTAATTACAGCATTCAGTATTTCCTGTACTGGCGGCAGGCAGCTTACGGAGCTCAGCTCTATCGATCCGTCTTAGTGATGGTTAGACATGCCTGTGCTGAGAGGAGGCAAAGGGGAAGAGCAGCGAGGCATTCACTCGGAGTGAGATGTGACTCTCTTTCTCGGCCCAGTAATGATAGCAGAGAAATCTCATTTCACGATTCACTGCCGTGTTTGCAAAACGGCATCGATGAAGGTACATCACAAAACATAGCTCCGAGGAGGCGCTGTGCTAAGCTCAACCTGTCTGGGTCCGGGAAAATAACACAAAAGAGGTGAGAAGCTCAGCAAAATTAAAAAAAAAAAATAAAAAAACATCAGGTGGGGTGAGGGGGAGGGTTATGGCACCGGGACAAATGTTGAGCTGGTGCCTCTTTGGTTGTTAATGACTTATTGATTTAAGTGGCAACGTGTCCAGCTTTCCTTCATGAAAATTGTCCCCATCCACACGAGTGAAGCAAAGTGAGATCACATCACTCAGCCTGAGAAGCTGGTTGTTCTTTCCACTCAATCATGTTGAACAAGGACCAAAAACAGTTCCCCCGAACTACTTTTTATTCTGAAGCACAGCCAACAAAGTTACACTAAACCAAAAGAAGTTCACTTAGTTGTACTTCTTATATTATACAGTAGATCTCTTTTTAGTTGGTTCCTTTGAGCTAGGAAAAGCTCCAGTGAGTGCAATGATTCCCCTTAAGCCAAATAAATAAAAATGGATGCCGTTCTCCAGACTCACCAAGTGCATCAATATTCATCCCGTTGCCGGTTCATTAGGTACACCGAGGAAAAACTAATGTAGGCTAATACAACAGTTCTGAAGGCTATAATGTAAACTTTTTGTCACATAAATTTGTTGGATAAAATAATAGAAGGACCATCGACACAAATGTTTGTTGATTTTAAACATTCAATTGTTCAAAAACATAAAAAAAAGTCCATTCACAGGTGCCTTATCTGTATGTTTTTCCAAACACAGAGTATATGTGGGAATCTCTCTGATAGCTGCCAACCTTTCTAAAGGGGGTTTGGATGCAGAGTTTCATACTCAAATGGCAGAGGAAATGTTTTTTGTTTTTTTGTTTTTTTTTATTCTACCCCAGCTTCTAAACAACAAAATCATGGAGATAAGAAAGAATTCTTGCATTTACCCACTTTGGAATATTGTTTTCCGATAGTCAAGTTTGGTCAAATTTCCACATTGTATTCAGTTAAATGTAAAGACAATGCCACAGTCAGTTTCATTTCCAAAGTAATGGTAGTCTATAGCGGCAAAAAACTTGAGTTAGAGCTTATTATCATTTAAATCCATGTTATAATGAGCACACAGCATGTGCTATAACCTGCTCGGACGACGGGACCCTCCAGTTCCACTGTACTCTGTGGTAATACCCTTTTTCTGTGGTGATTTAATAACCACCGTTAAGTGTCCCATCCTCGGTTGGTCTGTGTGCTTTGTTCGCCCGTGGAGTGAGATTAGTGCGAGCTCACAAGAGGAGAAATCATTACTGAGAAGTGCTCTGGCAGTCAACTAAACTGTGCCGATATTCGTGACTGAATGAGGCTCGGTCACATCCACAGTGTGCCATCGCGCGTGTGTGTGTGTGTGTTGGGCAGAGAACAGTTCAAACCTCTTTATATCAAATTGATAAATCATAAAAAAGATGACAGAGATTTTCACCTAATCCAGAACAACAGAAGTGGTTCCTTTTTGTTTATGTCTCCATCAACAAGCAGTGTTTGCTACAGGAGCAGCTCAAAGTCACAGCTCTGTATCACATACACACACACAGTTTACATGGGAATGAAGTACGAGGGGCAAAACCTCCATATGCTCCAAGTATGGATGAATCGGATGAAAAAACAGGAAGTTAGCATCCCATGCCTTCCTCCTACACATTCCCCATATTGCACATGATGAAGAAACTCAATCTCACACACAAACACACACACACACACACACACACTTTAGTCATTTTGGCCAGTTACAATGGAATTCCTGAAGGCTTCAATTTGCACAGTAAGTGAAGCCAGGAACCAGATTCAGGAGTCCAATCTGTGTGTGAGCAGATTTACAGAGAAGAAAGGTTATTAGGGGGCATGACTGCGTGTGTGTGTGTGTGTGCGTGTGTGTGTGCATGTGTGAGCTCATGTAAGTGTGTGATGCCCTCTGTTCTTGCCAGTAGCGAGCAGGGGATGGATGGAAGCCCACCATAACAGCTTCTCCTCCCTCTGCACTGTGTGTGTGTGTTTGTGTGTGAGTGAGTGTGTGTGTGTGTGTGTGTGGGTGCTTGAACGGAACGTATTAGCCTCCACCTTCTCTTTCCCCATCCCCTCCCCGGTGCTGTACTCCATCTCCATCTTTCATCGTTTAATATGCAGCATTCTGCTGTCTGATGACTACCTCCATCCAGGCTACAGAGATCATCAGTGATCTGAAAGGCAATTTCAGGTCCATTTACAACTGGTATTACAATCCAACCAGGGCATCAGAGACAGTTGATCGTTTTGAGCAAGAATGAAAAGACACAAAACTTAGCAGCAAGTGCCAAGTTAATAAAAAACACTTAAATATGTATGTGGTTCATCAGTGCCCTAAACTGTGGTCTAATATTTCTTTAATGAATAGATGACGCCGGTGTTTGCTGATGGCAGGTCAGATTTAACATGCAGAACTGTCAGTGAGAGACTGCACCTTTGAAAGAGAGAGGAATTGTGACAATTTTCCCAAATTGCCCTGGCTTCATTGTCACCTGAATCTAACACAGCGGAGCAGATGGAAAATACATTTCATCTATACTGCACTTTACCAGGATTAAATACACCAAAGAGCTATTTAGAAAATTGCTTTTCTCAAACTGCCTAAGCTGCACTGAAATAAAGGCCTAAGTCTAAGACATTTTTTTTTAAAAGGATGTCCATGTGTGCCTCTACTTGCTTTTTTGACTGCACAGAGGGACTCAAGAGACAATTTCAGATCAGTCACAAGTGAGACATATCACTTCTATCCTTGTGCACAGTTAAATTTGATCAAAATGTAAGGCACTTGTGGATGTCACCTTTTGCAATCCATGTATCAATGCTTTTATAGAAGAAAAGAAGAGTAAAAATGAGAACAATCTAATTTTGCTGGCTTTTATACATAAAAAAGTCTCTATATAATCAGCTGTACAATGGGGCTTTTATTTATTTTATTTTGTTTTGAAACTCCTTTCAAAAATGCAAAAGCTATCAGATTTAATGCCATTCATATACTGATGTTCCAACCCCCCAAAGACTACTATTTTCAAGCTAAAGTTCTGTGGCTTTCCCTTTAACCAGGAGCTAAAATAGAAGGATAACATCTTCAAAGATCTCTGCAGTCAAAATCTAATCTCTGTCCATCACTGTGCCTTGTTAGAAGATTCCGAGTATTCCCTCCAATCCCTCATTCACTCCTAATTCATGTCTACAATGCATGTAATCTCCTTACATCTCTGATGGGATGATCTGAAGGTGGAAGTCCAATTATTTCCGAGGTAAAGACATTAGATGTATAATGCAAATCCCCTTTTATTCTTATGACAGGCTACATTATAGGATAATTCCTCTATTATTTCCTTGAATGCGATATTTAGTTGGTTCTTGAGCTCAACAGACTCTGGATGTGACTGGATAACTTAGTTTAAGGGCATTTTTTATGAACCAAAAATCAATGCCTTTTTCAGGCTGTGAATATGTGTATCTTACATGTGATGGCATGTTGAAAGCACAGATGTATACAGACAGGAATACACAGGTTTTAAATTATTACAAAAAATTACAAAAAAACTGACATTGAGGAGGTAGCAGCAAATTTTAAAACACAAAATCAAACACTTGTTATAGGTATACGCAGGCATATGCAAAAAAAACAGATTAAGGTCAGACTAGCTGTGTGATATATTACTGAAAGTGATTTTTTTTTCCATGAGTGTGTTTGGATACACAAATGTCTAAATGTGTGTGCGTAGGCAGCTGTTAGTAGGCCACTAGGTCCCTCAGGACTGGAAGTCATCGTCATCCCTCGTTTCAAAAAAAAAAAAAAAGGGAAAAACTGGAATAGATTCAGATTGAAGAGTTTATAATGGAACGGTTTTGACTGTCTGGCTAAATCAGGCGGTTTAGAGCTTAGTCATTAGCCTGGTTTCTGCTACAGGTCCTAACAGAGTCAGACAGCATTTAATCACAAGCTAATGGAGCATTACAATGAAAATCAAATACAGTATACGTAATAATGTCTAAGCTTTTGCCATATTTGAGGGAAATGTGAAGTCGAAAGAGGACCAACGAAAGAGAGACAGACAGGCTGAGAAGCCTTTGAACTCTGCATGCCCAGGAGGCTGACAGCAGGACAGAGAGCTGCCGCGACCTTGCCTTGGCATTGTGGTGCCCGTCAGCAGAGATCAGTGTCAGTGTGTATGTGTGTGTACGTCTGTCTACCTACATCTACCACAAAACCCTTCTCACTTTCATTTTCTGCAGAAAGATGCCTATTGGCAGTGGCAGAGCCTTCACCACACAGCGAAAAAACCCCACACACTGCCAGCTGTATTCTTGGCACCATCATTATCACTTCTAAAGGCTACATTAAAGCCGCTCATATCAATATTTCTCTCATCAACGATGGATGAAACGAATTGCACATGAACTGTTACAATGTGGAGGATTTGGCAATGGTGACAAATCCATCGAAAATTATCGACCAGCCCTGTATAGAGTGCTTCTTACCTCATTTTTTATGTTTTATGGCATGCAACTTTTCTCTTTTATGGTAAAAGTTATCAATTTTCGCAGTAAATTCTTAATGCATGCTGCACTGAGTGAAAAAGCTGAGTGCTCCTTCAGCGTGTGACTCCTGCAATGTCATTAGTTTGAAGAAAAAACTACAGGCTGAGGCTAGAAAAAACTCAATTTGTTCCTTTTGCTTTTGCTTTGCTCAGTGGGAGAGGACTCCAGAAACCCATGTGCAATGCGTCTAGAACATTTAGTATTTAGTTGTTGCCGGCGCAACTCTGCAAACAGGAGAACTCAGCTCTCTCAGTCAATACAGCACACACTGAGGAATTTCTTGCTTCAACTGGCTACATTTACCATCAACACTGATTCAGCACTCCCATGAAATGTGCTATTTTTTAATTTTAACAATACTGTAAGCTTTATCTAAGGGATGTTTTTTAATTCTACTGACAATCTTAAATCAACTAGGAGAAATTTGCAAGCATATTTGAAGAATGTGCATGGATAGGTACCAAAATGCATTTGGCAGACAAAAATCTGATTAAAACAACTTGGAAGTGGATGCTGTGCTTGTCAACATTCTGCCATAATTTACTGCTAGTGTTTTGATTTTTTTTTTTTTTTTTCACTTTGGGACCAAGCTGTTGTATGTTCCATCCACACTGTTTGCAGGGTATGTTCAGATGTATTTACAGTAAACGTCGAAAGCATTCATCACTCTGCTCCTTTCTCCATCTTGATCCACGGGGCTACCTGTCTCTCTCATCTCATTTATTGTAATAATATGGCACTGTTTCAACCATCAGGAATGCAAAATGCAAAAAAAAAGACAACTAGTAATATACACGTCTCTCTCACAGGTAGAAGTGAATAAAGACAACATTATCTGGCGGGGAAACCGTTGATCTGTCAGCGTGCTTCATGACTGGGTGAAGAAATGAGCAGGGATGGCGAGATACGCTCTCTGTTTATGGATGTCCCAGAGGAGAGGGGAGAAGAAAAGGAAGGGGTGGATGAGAAAAGAGAGACGATTAGAGAAACCATACAGAAAGGAAGAGGATTTTTTTTGGGGGGGGGTGGGGGACAGGTGGTACATTGCAGGTATCCTAGCAAAGCCAATTTGTATGGTATCAAGATCAGTGGGTGATAATGTCTCCTCATTTCCCTTCTGCCAGATTTTTTACTGTACACCTCACCGTCTCACTTCCTCCTCTACAAAGCCCTGAATGGAGAACAAAAAGATGAGCAGAGAGACGGGAGGCAAACAAGAAGATTGCTCTGATCTAACATCCTCTGATTCCTCTGGTGAGATTACAGCTAATAGCAGGAAAATATGCAAGACGTCGGAGGTAAGAATAGCTACACCAAGGTAGGGGAAAAAAAAGAAAAAAAAAACATGAGGGAAACTGTAGCAGCATCTGTCAAGAACACAGTCAGGTGTAAGAGTGCAGGCTCGCACACATGCTCACATACAAAAAAAAAACAGAAAAAGGATGACTAACACACACAGAAACAAAAATAGACATCAATTGCATCTTGCTGAAGAACATTACTAAAACAAGATAAGTAAGCCATCAAATTTTAATGGCCAGTGTTTAGGAATTAGGTCACTGGAGCAGCAGCTATTATAAGAAACAGCAAGGAGTAAAACAATAAAACATTAAAAGAAAAGATAAATGTATAAGCCAAAAGGTCTGGCGCAGTATAAACAGATGTTGACAGTGCAATATGATAATTATCACAGTTAAGCCTCATGCCGCAAAAACAAATTTCAGTGGTGGGAAATGAACCACCGCTATGAAATATGTGTAGTATTCAATGAAATAATACAAAACATAACCACTGCTTTTATAAGTTAACAAGTTGAAAGACTGTAATGAACTACGTAAGCTAACGCAAACACACACATAGGAACACAAGCAGATTGGAGGTAAAACAATACACACTCACACACACACAGACAGCCCCTGCATATCCAAGCGAGCATTCTCTCTAACTCTGCCTCTGCCTACGGGCACTTTACTTTACTCTAGTGGAAATGAAAGTGCATAAACACATTCCTCATTACAACACGGGGGGTGTCTGCAGAAAAATATTCCAATGTTATGCAAGGGAGAGCGCTCAAGGCATGGCACAAATCTTTCCCATATGCTAATTCAACATCATTAAATATCATCAATAATGCATTTACCTGGAGTTGTTATTACAATGAATTTCATAACTGCTTTGTATATAAGGCATGAATAATGCATTACATGAGGACTTTTTATATGTGAGGCATAAAATGATGCTAGGTTGAGACTGACCAAAAAGTTTAAAAACAAAGTGCTCACAAGTTGTTTTGTTTGTTTCCTACAATGTTCATTTTGTACAGTTTGTTAATTTGTGTATACTGTGTTAGACATGTATATAATGCCTCAAATCTCCTTAAACAGCCTTAATTTACCATGGTGATGATACAGGGAAAATTGTGTATGTAAATGGGGCTACAGGGATTGAGATTTTTGTGAAAGACAAAGTGACTTTAATAAGCATGCATGCAGTCATTTTTCAGGTTGTCTAAACGATGATTCAACCCAAATATGTTTCGAATACTGTCTTTAAAATAATGCTCACACCTGTAGTCAGAGTGCATACTTGAGGTGGGTTAAAAAATCAATGTTCCAATTCAAATAGATCTTTATTTAGATAATATGATATCAATTCATAAAATCCCAATAGTGATACTATATTGATATACTGATATACTTTTAATATTTGGCTTTTCCCCTGGGTGTCTGACAATGTCCAAAAAGAACAAGTGTCGGGCTTAAAATGCAGAAGATCTTTAATTTGGTGTTTAATCTCAGACAGCTATCTGTCACATTGGTGGACTGAGTTAATGTTTGTGCCATGTCATGTAATGAGAAACTGCTCTGATTCCATTTATTGTCATGAATTGGCATGCTGCATATGTCTTGTTGTCTGTGTGTGGAATTTAACACACACACAGGGACAGGAAACATCGGGGTGTGTTCAGTGCACCTCATAAACTCTGGGAAATTAATTACTCTGTATTGTAAAGCACACGGATTTCAACAGGGGTTTTGTGGTGCATTCAAGTGCACTTAGTAAAATTGGAAATCTACCTTAAGAGTGGCTACAAAGGTTGTTTAAAACAGTAAAGAGTCCTTTTTTTGGTAAGATACATTGGCTTACATTTATTACTATCTTGTTGTTTTGACTACACATTTTTAATAATAAGATGCTAAAATCCTAAAAGTACCCCATTAAGGTCTATATCAGCAGATTTGGATTTAGCCCATTTTATTAGCATTTTTTTTAAATAACTTAATTCAATTTCTGATGCTAACATACATATTTTTAATACCTTATTAGAATGTTTCTTGTACAATTTACAACAATAGTCTCTTAGAATCTCTTAAGATAACATTTATCAAATTTAGTTTTTGTCCATGAAAGATAAACTGAATTCATGGTAACGTTAACTTCATGCTAATAACTACAACAGTTACAAACTACTCTAGAGATTCAATACTGCAGTCTGCATTACTCTGCAGGACTGCACTGCACTGCATGATGCTGGTAAACTTTCAAGGAAGAGTTAATTAATGCAGCAGAGGCCTAAATATCTCCACAGTAGTCCCTAGAATGAGTCCAGCTTTTAAAAAACAACTTGGATCATATCCTTCCAATTATGCAAATCAATAAAGTGGGAGCTTTCATTAGCCACAAAATGCATCAGCCTTTACCTTCACAGGCTAAGAAGTATCCCTGATATTTAAGTGGAGAATGGGTGGAGATTTCCTCTAAAAAGACTATGATCAAGTTTCAATTTAATTACTGCTCTCTAAACATTTAGGATAACACCCACCTTTTAGCTAGTACTAACAAGCACAGAATCGGGTCAAGCTGTAGCTGTAAGTGACCATTTAAACACTTGTTTTAAGCTCCTTGGTTCACCATAAAAGCTGAAAACTCGTACTGAGAGGACACAGAAGTTAGGTAAGGAGAGAGGCCCATCTGAAAACTGATTATAAATGGTCAAATCAATACTATGGAGCTTTCCTCTTGTTCTGAGGGCTTGTCCCACAGAGTGGGAGATCATCCCCATATGTAACTGTCTGTCAGTTCAGTGCCTCTATATCATAGCGCTATGCTGTGGCTGGGATGCAGTAATCCTGTTTTTATTAAAGGGGAATATAAAAGGAAACCATCTGAAACAGGTCTAAGCCCTTGTGACAGCAAAGGATTTCATTACTGCAGCTCGGAGTGTGCGTTTGCGTGTTTGTGTGTGTGTGAGAGAGACTGTGCGAGTGTTTGAGTGAAAGACACAGCAGTCACACATACTATGGATTATAAATAATACTTCAAGTTGCACCTAATGAGCAAAAGTCATTTTTAACCAGCTGATCTCCAAATTCCAAGTACGTTTTTAACACCCTGATCTTCCTTCCAGGTTTGTCAGTTATTCCAACATCTCCTCCATCACCAAAAATAAGCTGCTGTTTCTAATCACTTTGCAAAGTGCAGAGTCAAAGGCCACAATAAAAACTCTTTGCAGCCCAGAATTTCGGAGCTAAATTGAGAATTGCACGTTTTCTGCATTTCTCAGAACTTGTGTTGAGCATTCTTTGATCTTTTTAGGAATTGCACCGCCACCGCCCACACACATTCTCAAAGTGTGCAAGTGGGAGTGAGAACTACGCCACAATGTGGGACTTTTGGGTCCTGGTGTTAATGTTCCTCTACATATATAGAAAAGTTTTAGACAGATAGTGTAATTGACTTTGCATGCTGCCTGTTGATGACTGCTGAGCTCTGATTTAACACTTCTTTTTTTCCTGAAGGAGAGGAGAAGAATAGCTAGCCTGGATTTAGATCTTGTTTGCTTTATATGACAGAGAGAAGATATGTGTGTTAGCTACATCTGCATAGCTAACTGACTTATGCATGCCGTGATCTGGCTGCATTTTACAAACACCTACCGGCCTTTGAAGCGGAATGTGCTGTGCATGCTGTGGCTGGATGTGAAAGAGACAGAGGCATGTCACAAGCGCCCACTTACAAAAAGTCACAAACAGACAATATTGGCAAAGGCACACACAAACGTACATGCTTTTAAAAAAGGGGACCAAAGGTACGCTTGGAGATGTAAGCACGTATTGTCCGGAAGTTCATCTTGTGTGGCACAGAGTGCCGTTTCAGCAGGGCAGGGAGGTCTTTGTGTTTCATTTGCTGCCATTCATCTCTTCATCCCTGGCGAACTAGTATTGAGGTCATTGCCTTCATAAGCCTTCATTCTCAGTTAAAAGGAAGGCGGGGGAGGAGGAGGAGGAGGAGGGGTCTGGTGTGGGGGGTTGCGGGGGGGGCAGCAGAGAGGAGCAAAAAAAAAAAAAAAAGTAGAGAGAGACGGAATATAATGAGAAAGCAAGAAAGACATTCAAGGGAGGGAGAGAAAAGAAAGGAGCCCTTCACCGTCTTGTGTGCCAGAGTCATTGTGGTCTGCCCACTGACCAGCAGGACTGCCCACCACTTCAGCTGCTCTCGCACTGTTTACAGATCCTCGTCTTGTAAGGCCTGGGAAAAGCCACCAGCTACAGAGAATGTCTAGTAAAAGAAAGATGATGAAAGCCTGTTCCTTAAAAAGTTGCCTCAATAGATAACAAATTAAAAATCCACCTTTTTTTTCTTTTTTTTTTTTTTTACGTCAGGTGACAGGGCATTGCAGCATGTTATGTTAATGCAGAGTGAGGAATAAAGAGTACATGAACAAAGTGGGATGAGCTTCTATACACGGATTGAAAACCTAGACATTCAAATTTCAGCTTGAGATATTGCACCTCAAAAAAAAAAAAGCTGTCATCAAAAAAGGGCCAACGAAGCAAGAAAGCCATGAGTCAACACTGTAACCACATAAATGGATCAGGCTGCTGTGTATGTGGGTGGGTGAAAAGAGAATGATAATTTCATCAACATCTACAGAAGCCGAGAAGAATGAGACAGTCTGAGCTCTGCAGGGCTGAGATGTTAGGGGGAAACTTTAGGAGCAAAGATGGCTGCTTATGAGTGCTGTCCTCATGCAAAAGTGCTGATTTCCTGCTTTTAGAGGCCGCATTACAGTAAATAAAAATTACAACATTACATACCAAACTATAGTTTTTGCATAGCCAGTCAGTGTAAATATACTGAGATATTATTTTAGATTCGTATCACTTTGGACTAATCCAAAGCTAACTATTTCATAAGTATCTAAAAGAATCCTTCCCATTTAAAGCTATTATGTGAAAATAAAATACAGTGTTAGATTGTTTTTTTTTTTCTTACCAATTAATGTGATTAGCAATATTAGGACCATTCCATCCTTTTTTTAACACCCTCTAAAAAGAGCAGAAACATCTGAGTTGTGACACAGGCGATCTCAGAGGCCAGGTTGCAGCTCAGTCTTTTACACCCAACAAATAAATTTAGGCATGGGCCATCGGTGTGAGTGGACTATGACTAAAGCTTCTTCTCCATGGCCACACAGCACAAGAACAATATGCTAATATTTTAACGCAGCTGCTAAGCGAATAAATGAATCCATGCATGGATGAGTGCGGACTGACACCCTGAATATCAGCACATCAGACAGCACAGGCTAAGTGGGATCCGCTTGTTGAAACATCCAGATGCCGTTGGGCGTGTGCAATAACAGAGACCGAAAGGCCAGTGTCGCTGCATCGTTCATCATTATTACCTCGATGTCGCGTCCAGCTCCATCGTGTCCATCTCCCTTGCGGAGTGACAGCTCTCTTTAACGCGTTTCTAAAGAGCTATTCTTCCAGGGTGGTAATGTGCAGACACCCAATAAGTGATGCTATTAAGCGGTCAGGAGCACATCTTGTCACATCTATAAACACACCGATATTACTCCCCAAATCTTCACAGACTGCCAGTGGAAAGGTAGACACCAGCTTGGCAAAGAATGCCACTTCACAGCCGCTAGAATTATGTATCTGTAATGTAATGCTTCTAATATAACAGCCTCACAGAGCAGTGAGCAAATGCACAGCTGCACAGCCACTAAACCTACCTCTATAGCTAAAACCATAATGTATGTCACAACATTAAAAATACATAAGTTCCATATATAAAAAGTATCTTTAATTAAATAGTTTCCACTCTCCTTATTCTGAAACACAGTTTTGTTGAACAGACGAATCAACAGCTATTCATTTTGTGCTTGACATGTGAGAGGAGCATGTTTCAATATGCTTCAAGGTGGACGTTTTAATGGGTCTGTGGGGCTTAAATAACAGCTCAAAGCATCACATTAAACTTATGTAGCACTGCTATGACATTACACTTATGAAATATTCACTGTCTGTAGCTGTGCTTTATGATACCATCAGTTAAAGATATATGTTTCAAAAATAAATCACACAATCCAAAGAGGATCTCCTTTTTAAAACATCAGTTTACACTGCATCAATTTAATTAAAGTCAGTTTATCAGTTACTCTGAGGCTCCGGAACGAGATTCCTCATCTACGAATATAACCTGAGCGATGTCACCAAGGTGATCTCAGCTTTACAGTGCATAATGGGTGATCTGATCAGAAGCAGCAACTCTTTGAACAGGTGTGACTGAGATCAAATTTCACAAAACACTTTCAGAGGTGGTTTAAGTTGGGATACATCCTTTAAACATGTTAATATGTCCTTTGCCACACTGAAGAACTGCTAGCTCAAATAACTTCTTCATAAGCGAAAGTACGAACTGACTCATGTCTCAACAACGTCCTTTATTAAAGTCAATTAAAGTGCAAAACAAGAATGAGTCACTGCAACGGAATGGAACTTGTCTGATTTCCATCCATGAACCCTTTGCAAACGGAAATGATGTAAATGTTTATTTGCACATGGAGCAGAGAAAGGAACACCGATCACAAGAGGTCACTCGAGACACATGTGGAGGGGTATTAGGTGGTGCAAGATACTTAGAGCTGTCCACCTGCCAGGAGGTAAACAGAGCCAGAGGTATGCCTTCACTCTGCCTGCCTGCAGTGGGATTCGAACACTTCCAATTGATTCCTATTCATAATTAATTGCTGACGAACAAGGGAGCACTTAGATAACAAATGGCCGTAATCCACAGGAGACACGGAATTAAAGTACTGCCTAAAGGTATGTGATTGCATGTCTGTGCTTATGCGTGGGCTAAAAGCATACAGTATGTTTTTTAATGTAGCAGTGAGATGTTATTTACAGAGCGATGACTTCATTCACAAGACTGGCAACCTGGTTTTACTTAGCCAATTAAACACACACACAAAAATATCTTCTCTGTTGACACACGTTGAATACTGTCATTGATACATTTTAAAACATGGAATATTCAAATGGTGTTTTCAGGCTTTGTGAGATGAAGAGTGGGTGACATAGTTGGAAGAGGAAGAGAAAGTAAAGCAGGAGAATTAAGACAATTCTGAGACAACTGGGGTAAGAAGAGGAGAAGTAGAACAAGGTTGATGATAAAAATGAGAGAAAGGAGTGGGGGTCTGGTGTGATTCCTGTGCCTCGAGGGCAGAGACAGAAGTTAAGATCATACAAGGGCAAAGACAGGGCAGGAGGTGAGTTTTCACATTGGATCTGCGAGAACAGTCATGGCAGCTCCTGCGATTCAACTTATACGCAGAAAGTGGGTGAGAGGAAGGATAAATGACAAGAAACTTCACAGTGGGACAGAGATCTTTTACACCTCATCACTCTCTCATCCTCTCCATCTACATACACCCTTTACATCTACAGGTTTGGTAAAAAGTTGTTATACCACACTAAGTTTGTGTAACTGGGGCAAGGAAAGGAGAGCAATCTATGCAAAGAGAAGGGTGGCACTGTGACCTGCATTTCTTTCCACATCTGGAAACCCATTAGCCACAGTGAGCAGCTGTATCTGCTGCACTCACACTTTGATTTCATAATGCTGATAATTCCATAGCAGAATCGCTGTTTTTCTGGCAGCTAAGCATCAGAAAGGGTTTAGATTGCAAGACTACTCAGTTTTGTACCTACACTGAAAGGTGCAAAAGAGACTCAGCAGCAGAACTTCCACATAAGCAGGCAAAGCAGCAGCATTACTGCCCACACTTACTCAGGACCTTCAATCATGAACTCCTCTTTAATAAAAAGCACACTTTTAGGCAGAGCACACTGCTGATCTGTGCTTTGTCTTAGCTGATACCCTAAATCAAGAAACCAGAATTTGGGTGAGAAAAAGTAGGGTTTTTGAATCTCAAAAACAAAATTTGCAGGTTCGTCCAAAACTTCTATCATTGCCTGGCTGCACATTTCCTTCCATTTCCTGCAGCCACATTTTAGCGATCTTAACCCGTTCCAAAATCTCAGCAACAAGCTGCATACTGCTGTGCAATTATTACTGGAATTTTGGCTAAAACTATGCAAAAAATAAACTAAAAGTTCCACTGAACCAGCGCTATTCTTTAAAATACAGCTCTTATATTTTTGTGATCACACAGTATCAAGTCGACACAGAGTGACAGTGGAAACAGTACAAGCGATGACAAAGAGCAGAGCAGTGACAGAGAACGAGGTTGAGAGCAGAAAGGCCCACAGCATGTGACAACTCCAGGGCATCCCCTCACACACACACACACACACTCATCTACTGTAACTGTGGCTAACAAAGGCTATCATGCATAAAGCCTCGCTCACCGCTCAGGCTCCCGGCTTCTGACGACTGTAGATGCTGTCATTTCTAAATCGCCTGAGGAATCTTTGCCTCAAGAAAAAGAGACATGGAAGGAAGCTTAAGGTTGAGCAGCACAGATGGATACGCACTACGTCTACTTATGATGTTTTGAGTTTAAGGCGTGTTCACGGTCCATTATGTTCTAATCCACTCCATTTCTCTTTATTTTTTTTTTTTCTGTTACACTCAGTCGAACAAATGGCCATGATGTGGCTGAAGTAAAGTGAAAACGGATCTGAAATCCAGACTGCATTTTGAACATCAGACATCATCAGATCAGAACAGCCCCAAGGGGAAGTGAATGGAAGCTGCGCTACTCAGATTTGGTTTATTTTGAAACAACATAAATTCATTTGTCCAGGGAAGACTGTTTGGGGCAAACATGCTTGTTTGATGTCATAAAAGATCTCTTTGAAGTTGAATTTCTGTGTAGTTTTTGTGACTGTTGCCAGTTTTGTTTGGAGAATAAAGATTCAATTTATACTGATCTTTTGATTTGACCACAGGTCAGAGGGCCAGCAGCTGTTTTAGGTTACCCAAAATGTTGGAGTGTTCCTTAAAATCATACCCCAATTTTTAAATAAGACGATACTTTTCTACCTTTCAGACAAAATGGATCAGACTGGTTGCAATTTAATTAGAAACATTTTGCACATAAACGTGATTGATTTTCAAAACAGAAAGTGAGGTGACTGATTTCTTGTTGAAAAATGTGGTTTAAACTTGTCACAGGCAAAATATTGCCATCTAAACCCAGGTTAACATCTGCCTTATATTCATTTTAAGCTTAAAGCTTAGGTGATCAGTCTGTCGTCTGATGTTTAAAGTGCAAAACTGCATTATGTTATAAATTTGCTTAAAAAAGCTGTTGGGAATGTAACCAGAAAAGGATGTACTGAATCACTTGAGCTATTTTCCACCTTGATGTTGCACACATCACATTTTCTCAGCCAAATTCGTGGCAGCCGGTTTTTTTTTTTTTCTCCTTTTTAATTAATGCAGATTTATTGCACATGCATGCATGCAGACTCTCATCACACATGCACACAATAAAAATGCTTACAAACACAATATCTCACCCTGCTCCATCGTATCCCGTCCTCACACGCACACGCACATACATACAGTACATGCATATCATCCCAGCTTAATCTAATCCATTAGTCATATTAGGCAGATGTGATAGTTTATATGGACCAGACATCTCTATCTACGAGCAGCAGATGTTCAGATCCCCAACCAGAACGCAAGTCTAAATACGTATTATTACTTTATTACATACTATTTTTCATCATGATTCCACTTACTGTAGATGGTGGGAATATCAGCATAACATCTTATTAGAAATCCTCCCACGATGCAGCTCGGTGTCATCACGGGTGTGTATGTGTGCGTGAGTGCTGGAGTGTGTTCCTGCGAGTTTCAGCAGCCAGCTGAGTGGCTGTGGTGGGCACTGGGCCTGAGACAGCTGGTGTAATGACATTTTCACAGCGAGCGACAGAACAGCGTGTTACTTTCTTTCACGGATGGTGAACCCACAGATTTAGAAGGGCTCGAGCAGGCATCCCCATTCAAATCAATATTCTCAACAGAGGTCATTTGGCCTGTACACTCGAAATGAGACAGAGGGAGAGAGAGGGGATTGTTAGTGTGTTAAAAATCATCAAAAGTGTTAAGGACTTGTGTTTAATGTGATAAAACGGCGAAGTTTAATTCATTTTTTCCGACCCTGCCGGCGGAATCTGGGCTCAAACGTGTCGGCTTTATCTTTATCTTGCAGTTTGCTTG
>JAUZTA010000025.1:7551122-7568255 GCA_034780835.1 Ctenochaetus striatus
TCGTTTTTGAATCGTATCAGCCACCACAAATCGTGATACAGATCGAATCGTTGTCAAAATGAATCGTTACACCCCTACTTTAAATAAATGAATTAAAATAGTCAAAGTAAACATGAATGCCCACACTATAATACACCTTTTCTAAATCAACCTAGCTATTGTTTACTGCATTTTATTTGCTTTACACATAGTTTTTGTTTGTTTTGTTTTGTTTTTTGCCGCACATCAACAACATATACCTCGACACAGTATATCTGTGATAGGCCCGTGATTTGCCAATAATGGCCAATAAATTAGTCGCCCGATAAATTAGTCGGACGTAAGTTTTTATGCCACCCAATGTATCACCATGCTCTGAGTTTGCTCTCCACCAATCTCTGTAAAGAACAAATAATAATATTAAGAGGAGAAAATAATATTTTAAAGATATTTTTAAACTGTTGTCCCATGAATTTGAACCATATCTCAACATCACCATCCCACATTCATGGTTATGTTATTAAGCTCTTCCAATTCTATTATGCCTTCCTGATTTCATACTTTATGATCCGCCCCAAAATAACCAAGTGGTCATGACTGAGAGTCTGATCTAAAGGCAAAAAACAATTAGTTGTGGGAAAACCTTGCTCTGCTGATAAATATGCAATTATTTTGCGAGAAGCAATAAGGGAAGATGGACAAAAAGAGACAGAGAGAGAATGTGAGGACTGAGGCTGTTGTTTTATTTGTGCATCAACGTACACAAAGAGAGACAGAAATTAGTCCTCAGGCAAATTCACTAGTTCTTCTTATCTTAGCTTTCTCTGACACACACACACACACACACTTTTCACGGTGCAGATTCTTACCCACTGAGACACTCACTAATTGGATTAGAAGTATGCAGATGGACAGTGAAGTCTCACTTTCCCTCTCTCACTCACACGCACACACACACACACACAGTCGGCTTTCATTTTTGGAGGGCTGCTGCATTTTTATAGCTCTGTCCTTCATGACAATACAAAGCCATTACTCAAAAAGTCTGGAAAAAGTCAGACAGAGGTAACAGATGCAGAAAGAGGAAGATAGAAAAGGGAGCAGGAGGTAAAAAGTCGGAAAAAATGAGTGAGTTAGACAAATCTATTACCATAGTCAGTTGGGGGGGGAGCAAACGCCTCAGGCCAGCACTGACCTCAGCTAAAATTATCTTGTTGCTGTTTTGCACCACTGCACCCAACACCTATTCAGCACACAAGGTACTGTTAGCTTATAGAGGATGGTACAGTGTCTGACAAAGGTGGCCCCCCGGAATATTTGGGCTTTGACATCTGTCAAGAGCAGCGCCGCGTGTGTCTACTTGATTATGTTTAATATTCAATCTTCAAGGAACACATCATGCTTGAGGGAGGCTTTGCCCGCTGGCAGTCTCACCCTTCAATATGTTAACATAGAAACAAAGAAACAGAGGAGACATGCATCATCTAAAGCCAAGGCATGCCTACGAGACAAGCAAAGCAAGCATGTTTAACCAGTTAAAGCTGAAAACAGACAGTTAGCAATAATGAATTTTAGGCAACACATCCCTTGTTTCTCAGAGCAGCTTCCATCTGTTGGGTTGCTGCCCTCTTTTGGTCTTGGTAGACTAGGTTGACAACCAGGTGATGCTAAGCATCGTTACTGTCGTTTTTCTTGGGCATGACCATGCCCAAAAAAAGGCTGAGGCTAATCATGATGAGATTTTAGCATTTTTTGGACGTCTGTGCATAAACATGGCAGACAAATCCTAGGATCTTTGATGGGTAGCTGTCTACAGAAAGGTGAGATTGTCAAGCTGTCTTTCAGCATTCTAAGATCAGTTATGATACTAGACATATTATTATGCACATGCGCAGACACATGTGGAAACTGTCATTACCACATCATTATCTGCTAGTCAATCTACTGTTTCCTTCCTAAGCATTAACATTAGTAGCAATACCAAGGAAACAAGCAAGTGACGGTGATTTATCATCTCAAAACAGATGAGCTGTTTTTTAATCACCTTGGTAAACATGTGTTACAAAACAGCAGGGTGGAGCAGCTTTTAATAACGATCGACTTATGCAAACCTAAGCTTAATAAAGACCACAAATGTAGCTTAAACATGCGCAAGCTTCACTGGAAATTTTTTTATATATATATTGGCATGAGAAACCAGTGGGTTAGGTTAAAAAAAAGTTCATAATTATTCAATTTCTATATATTTACAGTTAACCATGTAGCATATTTCCCAACCCTTTAAATTCTGTTTGCTTTGGAGTTACAATAATATTTTTTCTTCTCTGTCAGTCAGGATGTCAGGTTCTCTGTGCAAGATCTGCAGTGAGTCTAAGAAGTTGCAAGACAGCATATGGAGGCATGAAAACACAAGATTCTGCATTGTCAACCACTGGAGTGTGTCCCTGTCCATAAATAGTAAATATTTTCAAGATTACCAAAGATTTTTTTTTTCTCTATTTTGAAACCTCACTGTCGGGTCAAAGGAATAAACATAACACGTCTTAAGTCAGGAAGAAGAGCAGAAAGCTGGAGATGTCAAGCAAGAGAGGAAGTTTCAGCACAGGCAAGACATGCAGCACAAAATAGTATGTTTTTGTCTGCTTGATGTAGTAAACAGCAGAATCACACACTGTATCTGTAAGAGTCTCCACACGCCACTATTCAAAAATAAGAAGCCCGATGTTTTATGAATCACATGTTGTTTGTTCTAATTTACGATGATGCTTTTATGTGAGTAAGGAAAAATAAAAAAATCAATTAAACCTCAGTAAAGCTGAAGCAATTAACTCAGTTTTATTTTTGATTCCTAATTGGGACAATTTCATAAACCTAAGTCATTATCCCCCAAGTTTCATCTCCTTAGAAGCAGAGCAAAAATAAAATCATTAGCAACTGAAAATCATTACACACTGTTTTGTGTATTTATGTAAACATGTAATGTTTTTAACACTCCTACACAGAACTGTCAGAGCTAGGGATGATCATCACAGCTAAATGTATTGCATACATTTAAGGAATTATATGAAACCGCTTAGCAAATTCTTCGATAACAAAATCATATTTCAAACACCACTGAAATGAGTGGCACTATGCAGTGCGAACACTGCACATCATGCTTTTTTTATTACATAAAATGTTTAACCGTCTATTTTTTTCTAGTGCCAACCAGCAAGATTAGCAGAATTATTAGCTAGTTAACTAACTGCACACATTCCTAGTTAGACTTGTTTGATGCCACCTCACACAGTCAGAGGATTCAGCTCAGGGGCTGCAAGAACCCAATTTCTTTTTTACAACATCAAGTATTCTAAAATTAATCGCTGAATAACCAGGACATATGCATGGTGCTTGTGACTATGTTCTTATTACTTAAAGCAGCGGTTCTCAAACTTTGTCTTTAAGTCTTCATGGGAATACAAATTTCTGATAATAGAAAGTGAATACTATTCAAAAATTGGTAATATTGTTTCCACCTTTTCAAGGAAACTTTAAAGGGATAGAAAATGACATCCCAAATTATATTTTAAAAAAAAACAAGTTATTAGACAGTAAAATAAACAGAAATTCTTTAGCTGGAAAGTTTAGGGTTATGTTTATGAAATAACTTTCTCTTTCTTACAAAAAACATGCAGACACACTTGCATTCACAGACAAATAAACACACACACACACACAGGCAACGCTTAAGTAGTCACCAAGAACAGCAGTGGGATTTCACTCTAAAGACTAGAGCATGGCAGCTGCTCACTGAGACTACCCCTCAGCACAGTAGTAAACTAAAACTGTTCTTCATCAACCAAGTTTTGATTGTTGACCAAGTTAGCTGCAGAAAAAACAAAGCTATCACACTGGAGTTGAATCCTGTCATTCCAGCCTGGACTAAAGTGTCAGGGTGAAATTGCAACACAGACCTTTTTTTCTGGTAAGAGCTCACCTTAATGAAAACTGGAGCTGGCTCAGGACCAAACACAGCCTCTGAGGCTGATGGAAGCTAATTTGATGACTGGGACGGTGACTGTTAGCATTTTACTGCAGCTCTGACCACAAGATACTCTGACTGCAGGGGCAACGTGGCAGGTTCAGCGAGGGCAGGAGAGGCATGAAGGAGTGAGTTTGCAGCTAGTTAATGTGCAAAATATATCATCCATAGTTCTGATAAGTCTGCAAGTGTACTGACTCCTTGCTAGTTGGTCCAACACGTGTGAATAATTTCAGTTAACTCTTTCAAGCATTAGCATCTTTGTGAACATACCAAAAAAGTTAAAATTAGTGATGACTTCTTAGCTAATGACTCAAACTGAAACTTGAAACATTAGTCAACCGGAAAAAAACACACACATATTCACCAACTACATCCTCAGTTCAATGCCAGTAAGCAGTGTTTAAAGCACAAGGCAGAATCAACATCAGCTTGCTCAGAAACAGTAAAAGCATGATCAGTTTTAGTTTTAAACCTCTTAGATGAACTGTATGTGTGTATCTGTGGGTGCGCATGTATTGTCCTTACAGAAGTCTTGTCACACACCTCTGCTATTTCACACTCATTCTGTGTCTGTATGTGTGTGTTTGGGTGTAACTGATTAAGCTACTGGTCCCTTTGACCTCATACTCCCATTAAAACTCTGACCCCAGCTGTGCTGCAGCGAGCAGTGTGAGTGTGTGTGTGTGCATGTGTGTGTGTCTGTCAGCAGGTGACCAAAATGTGTTTTTGTGAGCCGTTCAGTATAATGCCTTTTATGCTTGAAGCGCTTCTCTGCAGTCTCTCAATACTGTGTTGTGTATGTGTGTGTGTGTGATAGAAAGAGAGTGTTATTTGAGAGAGAGAGCTAGCCCTTACACACGCACACAACAACACACACACACGCACGCACACACAGAGCAGTGGCGTGAAATGTGTTGTGATGTCTCCTCTATGGGAAGCTGGTCTCAGACTGCAGAGGAGACGCTCCCCTTCTCAAACCTGCTCAGACTCATTGTCCTGCTGTGACACACACACACACACAAACACACACACATACACAATAAGGACAACAAGAACTTTCTTCCCACCCTGATATTTCCTATCAACCCCCTTACAACATCACATGTTTTTAGCACAGTGATATTATCTGCAACTGATGCTTATTTCTATCGCTGCCTAATTTATTACCCCTTTGGTATCTGTGTCAGAAAATGTGTAAAATAAAACATCAAGATATTTTCCTGTTCCTGTTTTTTTTCATAACTTCTTTCAAAGTTCTATGCTGCTTCATAAATTCTCACATATTGTTTTTTTTATAGTGCAGCGTGACCAAGGCCGTTTGGAGGAGACTACCCTGCGCAGTGACGTTAAAAAGTGTGAACAATTGATAGCCTGACATGAGGTTCAGATACCAGATGATTCTACAGTGGCACTTTGGATTAAGCATGTTTAAATCCACTTAAATCCGCTGTAAAAATGATAAGGCTATTTTTTTTTTCCGTGTATTCCACCGCTGAAATATAGGTCACACAGAGCTGTGCAGAGGTGGAGAGTTGCCATGTGTATGCATACACATGTGTAGAAATGTTGCGTTCACTACAAAGAAAGCACACGCATGTACAAGCTCCCCCCCTCCACCACCTCCACCTCCACCATCATCACCACCACCACCACCACCACCACTTTACCGTCTCCCAGGGCAACAAGAGCGAAATCTACCAAGAGGCACGTTGAGAATGAAGCAGAGGAGAGGGGAGGCAAGGAGCAGGAGGCAGGAAAGGAGAAGAGAGAGCGAGGAAGAATGAAAGAGGAGAGACAAGGCACAAAGGAAAACCCAGTCTACCAAGACTTATCCTGATGCAGCTACTAAAGGGAGGATGAATGTGTTAGGGTTAATGCTGGCATTGAGAGACGTGTCTGTGTGTGTGTGTGTGTGTGTGTGTGTGTGTGTGTGCATAAGACAGAGATGGGAGATGTGACAACAGGCTGGTAAGCACACACACAGATACCATATCGCTTCATACTCACAACTTGGTGTGTAAGACAGAATCATGCCGGGTGTGTTTTTTATGCTCTCCGATGAAATCTGTTTATTTTTCCTTTGATTCTCCTTCATTTTTTCCAAAATTTGTTCTTTCCCCGTTAATTTTTCTAAATTCTGGCTTTTGCAATTTAAGCACAGTTTATCATCAAAGGTGTGGCTAATTATTTGGTGGATGACTAATATTCTACCATTTAAATAAGAATATTATATCAGGTGTGATCCAATATTTAAGGAATATTTCTTTGATTAAGCATAACATAACACAATTTCTTACTCAGACAGACTCGTCTTTAGGATAGCCTCCATATGAGGCTCAAACATACAGGGAAAGTGCGTCTGTCAGAGGCTGATCTCACATTCTGGCAACACTGCTTCTTGTTTACAGTGCCTGACCAGAAACAGCTTTTATGCAGCCACAAAGTCTTCAACGACTTGCATCTGCCAATGTGGTTGCAATTTGTTGAAACGATGAGCTCATGCTACAACACTACTTTTTATGTCTCTTTGTCTTTGAGCGTTTTTGACATGACTGTGTGACACCAAAGCAGAGCAGCAACTTTTATAAATACATCCACAATTTGGCATTTTTTGAAACGTTTCTCCACATTTTAAAGCCTGTCTCGTTTTTTTAAAATCAAATTTCACAATTTCCTCTTTCAATTCCGAGTTTTCTGTACCATAAAAGCAGAGGGTCCTACACAGTGTAGCCCTAACAGACCAGAGACACTCACTGTTGATGCAGCTTATCCTACTGTTGCATTTGTGTTGTGGTTTCACGCCACGTTTCACACAGCAAAAATTTTCAACAAGTGCTGCTGGTGTTGCAGCCTCCAAGTTGAGCACCACTCCACCTGCATTTTCAGTATTTGTTTGATGTTTGATTGTGAATCATTTGTGAGTTAATCAAATTAAATTAGTATATTGTAATAAGGCAAGACAAACATCGGAAGTTAGTCTAAAACAAGGTGTTGTTATAGTCATCCACTCAGATACTGGAAAAATGCTTAGCCAATGACAGCAATGCAATCTAATTGATGTGCCACCTACTTTAAATGACACCTGTTCAAATCCTTTCTAGCTTTGCTGCACCACGTTTGAACACGTTGGCTTTGCTAGGCTAACCTTACCCTCACTTTTACTGCAATAATACAAGATCTCCTCTTCTGTCTCCACTCTCTCTCCTGCCCTTCCTCCAAAATACTTTGCTGCTATTTTCCTCCTGTGCTCTGCTCTACACCGTTCCGTTCCTTTCAATCAAATCTGTCCCATCTTTTTTCCTCCTCCTCCTCCTTCTCCTCATCAACCTCCTCCTCCTCTCTGCTCAGCTCTGCTGGTGATATTGGGTTTTGGGGAGGGGGCACAGTGGCAGTGCTGGCATCTGTTCGAAGGGCTGGCACGCCGCCAGCCACTGAGCATCACTCCGGCAACCAGAGTCACGCTGTTGGATTTATCTCCAACCAACCTGTCAGCTGATGCTCTTTGTGGGCGTAAGACGAGTGGGCATAGCCTCTTTGGCATTCGCACTCCAAAGGTGCCCACAGGAGATTTAAAAACGGAGGGGAGGAAAGCTCCACAGTTGGTGCTACAATGCTGAGGAAGTGAGACAGTTTTTGGAGAGAGGCACCCAACTTCCAACACAGGACGAGGGCTGAAGCACTCAAAGAATAGAGCGCAGGGTGGGTATGAAGGGAGAGAGCAAGGGAGAGCAAGTTATAGATGTGGCATAAGAGAGTATAAGACACAGCAAAAGAGGAAAAGCAGACAAAGGTAGAGAGTGAACAGGGAGAGATACTGAGACAGTGACAGAGGAGCCCAAGAGGAAAGCATAACTGCATCTGAAGCTTACAGGATATGTAGCAAAAAGAGTGAAGAGAGACGAGGCAGAGCACACTTCTGCCACAAAGTAGCTCCATTAAAAGAACAGTCACCTTGCGGCTTTAGTGCCATTTTCACGTTCCCTTATGCCACACAAGAAAGTAAACCCCACTTGTTAGATCATTAAAATCTCATTCAACTTCCATCAAGTATTGGCCACCAAACGTCCAATAATCCCGATCAGCCGCTAAAGTCAATGAAACGTGCTTGTAAATGTCACAGCATTCATCCAGGAAACTCCCCCGATTATTCAGCGGCCACCATCGTGGTTAGCATGTGAGATGAGAGAATCATGGGTTTGGTGTGCTTGTCCCCATGATAAGCAATGAATCAATTGGCCGCTAATGTAACCGTTCAAGCAATTAGTGCCATGACAAATTTATAAGCGATTATTACTCGGCTGGTTGTCCGTGCAATTCGCTGAAAGGAACTGAGTCAGTTAAACTGGAAAAAGCATACTTCAGGTCTCCTATCGCTCATTCCTGAACTACATAATACAATATTTGACTGTCTGGTATTGTATTTGCAGTTCTGTATTTAAAAGTTCAAACCCGTCTCACAGAAGCAGAGGCGCCGTTCGGGACAGTGATGCAGCCAATTTGTGATCAGGCTGCCATGTCTACTGTAAGAGCCATGGTATTTGCATTAGAGCGTGCTGCATTACTCAGCAGTGCACGCTGCAATTTAATCACACTATTTCAGATAAGACACAATCTGTGAAACCATTATATCCCCAAGAATTATGAGACGGTCCAGCAGGGTGAACTGTCTCACTTATAACAGGACTGATGTTATCGCTACACACAGACACAGCAAGATAAGAGTAATAACGATAATATTATGAAATGGTCCTGCCGCAGCTCTCCCTGTGTCAGGAGCTCGCTTAAGAAAGTAAAAATTAGGAAGGAATTAGCAAAATTCCTGCAGCCATGTGACCTGACCGGTGATCCAGGATCAGCAGTTCCTGCACTGACGCCTGCAGACTAACAACTGCAGGAGGCGAAAGGGAGATTCCAATGGGGCCCCAAGCAAAACGTTAAGGAGCTTATTCTTAGTATAACTTAATTAATCCAAAAGTTATATCATGGATTTAATCAGCTATTTACAGCATTATACAGTAATCCAGTTATGTATCACAGAACGAGGTACATGCCCAAATCTTACAATAGTCCAGCACCAAATATGTGTCAACTTATGGATCAACTTTTGGAACATGAGAAATTTTTTTAAAGATTTCACATGATGGCAAGTATATTTAGGATCCACTTGGCAGCAAGCGAAGGCATCATTGTGTTTATCCGCCAATTTAACAGACTCTGAGCTACTTACGACAGTTCTCCTCGTCGCTGCTGTCCGAGCAATCATCATCATCATCACATCTCCACAGGGTCGGGATGCACCGTCCGTTCTTGCACTGGAACTGGCCAGTTTCACACTCTGACTCCGTATGAGTTCCTACGTTGTCAGGAACAAAAACACAATGTCAGTCTCTTCTAAGATTCACAAAGTCATCAGAATGTAAACAATGAATATATGAAAATATCAGACAGTATGTTAATGTAACTTCAAGTGAAATCAGTTTAGAACAGCAGATTCAAAGTGGGGTATTTACAGGCATTTATATTATAAGAGGTGATGTTAATACTTTATTGAAAACAGCCTGTGGCACTAAAAAGGGTTCACCTATCAACTGATAACATGACTTTTTTTCAGTTTTGGAGGTTACCACTTTATTGCAAGAAACTCTACTTTTTTCAAATTCGACTTAGTTTGCAAATATATCTCTGCTGTTATAAAGCAGAGAACTTAATCTATCCTGAATATTATGGGTTAAAAAGTAGTAGCTACTAACCTTATTGAGCTAAATCTCTCAATACTGTATGTAGACCTTCTTTTGTAATAACTGTTTAAACCTATTTTTGGCCACTGTGTCTTGTTAAATCCACTTCCACAACATGATTTCCACTTCTACTGTTATAGTGACCATGACTGCTTACCACTAGTGTACTGCTGGCACCTGCTTATGCAAATCTTTTCAAGCGTTCCTCTTTGTTTTTGTTTCTTAGGTTTGTTTTGTTGTTGTTGTTGTTGTTGTTTTTTTTCTGTCTGCAGCTAGAAAAACACCAAAACGCAGACCATCGCCGGCGGTTCCCATCACAACACACAGCCCTTTCCTGCTGTAACATCTACCTACTGCATTTAAACACGTGTTGGCTCGTACGGATCTTTTCTTCCGCGTATTGTCACCTCATGTCACCAGAGCTGGCATTCACTGCGCGGGCGATTCAGGTGTGAACCCCTCGCATGCATTTTGCATCTAACAGCGCGGCTCTTACGGAGATGCGGGATACAGCGTGAGACAAGCCGTCTGTCAGTACACACACACAACGATCCCCCGAGCGTCGCCGTCCGTCATGCGATGCACATTCACCTCTTCGCTGAGACAAGTGTCTTACCTTTAGCGCAATGGAGCTCCATGAGTAACAAATGTAATAGCATAAGCTTTCCGACTTCCGTCCACATCTTTAGATCCTTGGGGGGGGGTCTACGGTTGTGTTCATGCACAGAGAGAGAAAAAAACCAGTGACGGATCACCCGACCTCGCGCTCGCTCTGTGTGTTCCCGTGTCTGCCTCTGCTCCGGAGTGTGTGAGAGCGTGTGTGAGCAGGCTGCCTCTCTCCTGCTTTCTCTCCCTCTGCCTCGCCTGCAATTTGAATCAGTGACGCTTATGGGCGGGATAGCTAGAGATGGTGTCTGCCGTTTATGTAGTCTGTAGACAAACCACATCTGAACGGATGTTAACCCGGGAAGTCATATCTGGACAAATTGCTGAGTCATGATAAGGCTGCATATTTTATCAACCGTCCTCATTGTTCAAAGATAAACAAAAGTTAAAAATAGTTCAATAAATAGTTCAAAATCTTGATATAAGCTATTTTTCTTTTTTTTTTCACTGAGTTTGAGGAAAAGAATAATGTCAATACTATTTTTCTGCCAGGTAAGCTAGTTAGGTGTAGCATTTGAATGCGAAGCTAAAGCCTGAGGGTAGCTAGCTAACTGATCCACAGAGGAAACTGTTAGCTTGGACCCATGAAACATTTCAAAAATAAATCTAAAACTTACTAAGCAACCCATTACACCTTGCTTGTTTAATCCCTACAAAAAAAAAAAACAATAAAAATGAATTTCTGTGGTTTTAAAGGATTTCCAGGTCTAATGTTACATGCCGAATACCTCCAGTCTGTGACAAAAAGTTTTTAGGTATGTTTTTTAGGTATGTTTTTGTTTTCTTGTTTCAGTTTCATTAGCAGAATGGAGTACTGTTTTTTGCTTTGTACTTTGCTATTGAACAGGCTGTCAGAGACAGCCTGACTAGCTTCAGTGTGTCATTTAGTCCGGACACATAGCAGCAGGAACATACCGTTAAACTTTTGTGTTTGCACTTAGGTGTGTGTACTGAATAAACAAGGAATATTTTGCATGTTAATTAGTGGCCTCTAGATACTTACTAGATACTAGAACGTTGGACATGACCAAGCTTGCTTTTTCCTCCAACCCGTGTATTTATGCTAAGCTGCAATGAATTCATATATAACAGATGGCAAGAAGAATGGTATAAATCATCTTTTGTAACTCTTAATAAGTTGCAAAATATAGTAATATAAATAAGGTGAATAAATGTATTTCCTCACATGTCAAACTATATCTTTCACATATCCCTAAATATTTCTGATGAGACACAGTAACAGAATTAGATAAACCTTTCATTCAACAGAGACTGAAATGAATGGGTTATTGAGTATATTATTAACACTATATTCAACAAAATTCTTTTTTTACAGTGGAGCCCATTTAGAGGTATCAATGGGACTGGATGCTGGATAAATTTCATCCAAAAAATCTAAAATATGGGCCACTGCTAAGCTATCTTGCTGTGCCTGCTGCATCAGGCTTATCTCTATCAATTTCTCATTGTCTCATGTCAGACTCGTCATTTTATATATAGGACCTATAACATAAATTCCTTTTTAAATGTCAATAACATTAGAAATCCATCCCTAATCCAGTCATAACTGTAAAAAAAATAACACTAGCACTGCTGCTGTCATGCTCCAGCATCCTTTGTACCAGTTGCTATGGAAAATGAAAACTATCAGAGACACAGGGGCAGCAATGGTTATAGTGTTTTATCCGCTTATTCTTCATAAATGCCCTAAGCTGAAGCTGTTTCTTTCTACATTCAAAAGCATTTAATAAGGGTTATTTTCAGTTCATGACTTCTAAAGGAGGCTGATTAAACAGTTGAGTAACTGTAATAGCCTTTCTGTAGGTGGAAAAAAATCTATAAGTGCTACATGTGTCATATATTCTCTGCAATCTGGGCTCACAGAGTTTCAGTGGCTAGAATAATAGGAATCACTGGAGGACCCAATGACTATCATTTAATGAAAAAGAGGCAGGGGCTTGTACAGTCATATCTGAGAGAAATTCTTAAAGGTGATGAATCGACCAAAAATTAGTATGAAGGCTAGAATTTGAACTGAACGAAAAGTGTGTGCAGTGAAAGGGAACAGGCAGGTCTGTACTTCTGTACTTTGCAGGCAGAGTTCAATTTTGATTTGCTGCAGTTCAGCATGGCTCATGTGCATGAAATGACTTTAACACATGAATCAACACATGAATAATGAATAAAACTACTGTATAAATAGAGGGATAAAACACCATTCCAGCCCCTTATACATTATTCAGTAAAAATAGTGTGAATGAAAACACTAAAAGACTGGCACAGGTGTAGAAAATGTTTAAAATAAGGTTTTGCATCACTTTCACCTTAACTGCTACCTGTGTTTGTTGTTGCAAAGTTTCCCCTCAAGGGACAAATACATCGCAAAGGGAGAGTTATTGCCAGGGTCTTTATACCACTTTACTTGAGGTACTAGAGAAAGCTTAGTCTTTTCGTGTCCAAATGTCAGTGTGCCAAAACCTACTTTGTTAATGTACTCACAAATTTTATTAGTATACATACAATATATGCCTATTTGCTTGCATTTGCACATAAATTCATCTACTAGATTGTTCTACTTTCCTGTGGTCTGTGACATGAACCGGAAAAAATAATATATGCACAGCTGGTGTTACATCCTCTGAGTAACTTTGTGCACAACTGAGTTGTTGCAATATGTTTCATGTACTGTATGCACAACCACTATTCATGTATGTTATGTCATCTCTCATCCATCAAACCCAAAGGATTACACCATGTATGTTGTATGGTGCAGTGCATCCCTGCAGTGGGAGTGAGCTCAGGGATGGGCATGAATTAGAGCAGAAGAGCCAGAGCAAGTTTTCTGCCGAGACTCGCTAGACAGCTGCTCTGCAAGGTGCTGAAAAATTACTGAAAATACCCAGAATATATTTCATAGGTTTAAAAATTCAGATGTGAAAAAAAAACTGGCTTCCTGAGTGTACTTTAATGCATATTATTTTTTATTACCTCAAGCGAGCAGGAGCATCAAGCTGTTTTATATGAGAGGGTTGCAAATGGTTCAACACACTGTGTGATCGGCCTCAGACTGTGGAACAGGTTGTCAGCTTATTTTTTAGACACTGAAGGAGTGCCTAGATTTACAATCTAAGCATAATGTATAATCAGTTACAAAGTTTGAGTGTCAGCGCATTAGTTACTGATTAGACCATTTTAGGTAGATTAAGTGCAAGAGTAGAAAAAGTGTTAGCACATATGTTAAGTAACTGTGTTAATTTTCTCTAAGTTAAATTTACCAACTTGTGTTCATAAAAATAGATGAGCCAAGTCAGCTATGAGTGTATCATTTTATTTCTTTCATTTTTTTGTTTTTTTTTTTAAGGAAAACACACAAAACATTTCTTTAAAAAGACTTATGTTAGCCAGCTGGCTATGTAACAACTGAAGACCTTTGGCAAGATTTTTAGTAACTTACAAAGTGATATAGTGTACACATTGAGATAACAAGACACCAGAAAGACAGCAACAGTGACAAAACAAGAATTTTCAAGGTAAATCAAATCCAGAGCCATGCAGGCTAACCGGAAACTGCAGAATATCAGTACAAAATACAGCTACAACTATTTTGGCTCACACAGCCATGCAAGCATTGCAAAGAAAAAAGCCACGGCTGAGTTTCACTGACCACAAGCGAGAAACATGAAGTCCTGTGTGGGTTGTCACCAGTGAACATAAGTGAAAGATTATATTTGTGGGCAGCTGAGAACAAATCCAGCATTTTTAAGCAGAAATAATCAATATTTTCGTATAAGCAATGGGACAAATGATAACATATTCTGTACAAGACGTCCCAGGGACGCAGCTCTGATTGTCACAGCTTGTTACAGCTCTGATTTACACTTTTGGCTGACATTGTTTCTATTGCATTAGCAGCTAAGGCTCATGGGTATCATAGGCTAATTTTTAGTGCCATCCACCACCAAACTGACAGAAAAGTCATGATTTCAGAGAAACAATGTTATATATTAAAACTAATGACTGTACTGTTAATCTTCAGTATTGTTTAATCATCTCACGGACTCTATTTTTTATACTGGGGAAGATTAAGTATATCATTAAGTGAAAATTCTTAAAATGTAATTTTGCAGTGGTAAAAAAATAACCACAGAGGCAGTGGCTTGCTGAATGCTGAATTCATCCATTAAAAAAAATTACCTCAGCTGTTCCATAAAACATAGCAAACGCCCAACGAGGAGGAAATGTCATGGTGCTTTTGTGTGTCAGAGGTGAGACTCAGCAGCAGGCCAGTCACATTACAGTAATACTGTGATGGTGTTTCTGCACTCGCTTTCAGCTGTTTCTGATTTTTACCCCATAAGATCAATGCTGAAATTGTGTTCATCTTTCATCCCTGCACACACAGCTGGAGCTAACTCTTGCATTCATCTTTGCCGCAGGTCAGTGAGTGAGACTGAGACCCTCAGACCTTTCAGATGATTACTTTCCTCTTCTGTTTCTTTATCTCTCTCTACGCCTCTCTTTGTCTGTTTCCACTTTCATAAGGTTTTTTCCCCCTTTTCCCTTATCTTTTAATCTCCATCTCTGCTTCTTATTCTCTCCTTCTCTTCTTCCCGCATCATTACTTTTCTCCCTCTCCTCTTCCATCCTCTCTTTTTTCCTCTCTTCCTCTCTCATTTTTCAACTCTCTCTCTCTCTGGCCTGAGACGCAGTGCTGTCAAAAGAAGGCAACAGGGCTGGTGGTCAGCAAATCTTCTGTCATTCCTACGGAGCATTGCTGTATGTGTGTGTGTGTGTGTGTGTGTGTGTGGCACAGCGTCGGACACAGGACGGGAGACTCATCCGCTTTCCTGTCACAGCTTGTGACCCAAAAACCAGGAGTGAGGTCCGGTCGATAGTTGGCCAGGTGCCTGCTGCAGGGGGAGAGACGATGGATGAGCTTTGGAAATCATTGCATCATCAGACAATATGGCAGCCCAAGCAGGGCAGGGTTACTGTCACATGTACTCCATTACAGATGATTCATTACTGATTACAGAGTAATTCAAATTTGAATGCAAAGCCTTTGACCCTGAGTTATATTCAGTATGACTAACTTCTGTTCCTGAATTGCTCTCCATTCTGTCTAATGGTATCCCAACGTCCTATCAAAATTGACTGCAACCAAATGAGATGTTGCCTCGCCTGTGTCTTCTGTAAATGTCAGCTGTCTTTGATCACATAAGTGATTGTAGGCTGAGTTGAGGTAATAAACGTGGTACAGTTCAGCCCGTCTGACTGAGCTCAGCTGAGAGATTTAACCCCCTGTCTAGAAAAAGCAGTGTGATTGTGCATGCAAATATATGAAATTCACATGGATCCATTGGCCCTCATTGTTTGTTTTGTATTGAAACAGATCACTGACAGCTTCTTACATCTAATTCTTCTTCGCACTGGATTTGGACGGCAAGGCAGTGAAAAAGTATATGTCAAGCTGCCAGGACGAATCCGTCGAGTCAGTGAGAGCAGCCAGGCCACAGCTGGAGCTGTCAAAACTGGTGTTTCAATCAAATGCTGAGTGGTCTTCAGCTGTATCTTGGCACCGAGGAGAGAAAAGAGACACAACTAAATGATAAACAAAGCATAAAATAACAAACAAGTTCTCAGGCTGTAGTGTGATGCAGTCTTTTCAAAATGGCTGCCACAGAAACAGGAAGGACTTTGCTGTCAATACAGTTTTGATGTGAAAAATGCAATCATTAATTTATTTTATGAACATATAAAGCCCTGTTTTTCACTTGCCTTCTTCAGGCTGCAGAGCATTCATTTGGCAGGCTAATTCAGTCAGGGACCAGTCCAATGGTGCCAATAGTGCTATTTCTTGCCAAACATCCTGTAATAGTTCATACATGAGCAGGTCCAAATTAACCTCACCCCCTCCAAAACGTTCATTTTTTGGCTATTAAATCTCAAATCTTTTAGTAAAACTGCCAGAATATTTTTTTATCTTCTTTTTATTCATTTTTGCTCAATATCCCTCTTTTTTAAACTGCTCAATGTCACAAACACAATATTTTTGCTTTTTCTCATTTTTCCACGAGTGGAAATAAAGGATCTAAGACTGTGCACATAAAAGGTTTGTTTTTCTCAATTGTTTTCTCACAAAATTGGTAAAAACCATGATAGTGAGTATGTGCACTTTGTGTGCTGCCTGCAGCTGTTGCCTGTGAGTTCAGTGTTCATTTTATCAACATAAACTGTCTCCGTTGTTGTTTTAGATAATTTAGCAGTACATCTGACTGGGCAAACAACCACAGACCATGAGTGACCAGCCCTTACCTAAAACTGCATTTGTGTGTGGAGGAAAGTGTAAAACGAATAGAAAAAAAGCTATTTTCAAAAAGGACCTATATATGTGTGGACAAGTCCTCAGAGTGGCCTTTTTAATGTGAGCAGCCTACGCAGTTGCCATAATCCTGCTGTTTTTCCAGCATTTTGATATGCCTCACCTGTCAGGTGGGTGGATTACTGTGGCTAAAAATAAGTGCTTATTGATACAAATTGGGAAAAAAATATGAGCTAAAAACTGTTAGAGAAATAAACCTTTTGACAGTCCAGAAAAAACCTTTGGTCTTTAACTATAACAAATGGAAAAACCTGACCAAAATCAAAAGTGTTAGATTTGTTTTTTTTCAGTGCACATCTTCAATAAAGATCAGTCAGAATCAGGTTTTAAAAATGGTTGTCATG
>JAUZTA010000025.1:7591435-7601765 GCA_034780835.1 Ctenochaetus striatus
AACCAGTGACAGTGGACAAATGATTAAGCATAATTTCTCCCTGTTATAAAATAACAACTTGGAAATATTTAATTGTTTTACTCAGGTGTTTCTTGATGTTAATAAATTTTATTTGACTACAAGTACTGGAAAATATTACTGAGCTGTTGATCTTTGCTTTTCGTTGGCCATCTTGGTTTTGAGAAATTTTAGTTAAACTTACAATACCTGTCCAGTGGGTGGCAGTGTTTGGGATGATACACTATAAAATCCACTATGGTGGCTGCTGTAGAACAACGCCATAAAAAACCCATGCACATACAATATAATCACATGTAATTAGTCGTCCACTGTAGAGACCAGTACACATAAAACAAGCTATGGTGCAACACTTAACCACTGGATGTGTATTTAAAAAAAATACTGTTCTTTTATTATCGTCACTTCTGGCTGTTTCCTGAAAATAAACTTAATTTGTCCTCTTTTCAGGTGTTTTGTGATATAAAACAAAAAAAGAACAAAAGTATAAAACAAGCAAAAGAGAAGTAGAAGACTGAGGATGGAGGACAGACAGAGAGGGGGATGGGGTGATGGGGGTGGGATGAACGCACACACATAGAGGGACAGTCAAACAGAAAAAATGTGATTAATGCCCAAGTGCCAGGAGGGTATATCCATTTCACTTGTCACCCGACAGTCACACGGTTCCAGCCAATGAGAAACCAACACATGCTAATTGCCAGTTAGGGAGCCTGTCAGTCATCTGGAAATGCCGCCTGAACCTCATTTGCATAATTTCCCATATATCCTGCCAGCCGGCACTGGATAACACTCAACAGCCAGAGCGGCGGTTGAGTTTCCGTTGTCACATTTGACTTCGTTGGACAGCGATTACTCTACCGTCCCAATTTCCTTGTTTGAAATATTCTCATCTGCTTGTGTCTCGTTTGCATTTGTGGCCGCATGAGTGAATATGCGCCTGTGTGTGTGTGTGTGTTAGTGTGTCAGTGTGTGTCAAAGTGTATACACCCAGTGACTAGTGGCTGGTAATTGTGGGGCAGTGGAGGGGGCTCATAATAATGCTGTCAGACAGGGCTGAGTGGACTCCATTATTAGTGCCTTGTTACACTGGCTAAATGCTGGGCAAAACACACACACACTCTTATACACATCACATTCTAGGTTGTTGTTGTAGTAGAAGGGTAGTGAGGGGAAGATAAAAGGAGCGCTGTAGAGGAAGGACATGAGGAAGTGAACAAACTGAGTGAGTGAATTCACTCCGGGCATGAATGTGTGTGTGGTGGTGAAACAGCTGTAAGACTGTGTGCACTCGCATATGTTTTTGAATTATGAGTCTCCTGTTGTCAGAGTGTGTGGCAGATGCCTGCAGATGCAAATGTGCCCTATTCTGTTTTTTTGATTGATTTGACAACAGCAACAATAGCGTCCGCCTCCAAAGCCCCCGTCTGCCTATCAAATAATGTCACCTCATTCTTTCCTTGTGACCTCCAAACTGCACAATCACTGTCATCCCCCCCCCCCCAACCATTACATGTTTTATTTAAACATCTGACAACGACTAACTGTGATGGCATGAGCAACATAAAGCAAAATGAACCAATTTAAAAGTAAATGGACTTTCGAGGGTATGAGCACATTAAATGAAGGTCAAATGAAGACATTTTGCTTTGACTGCAGACATTCAGTCAATTAGAATTTCAATAGTGTATGCATGCACAAACACACTTAAACACACACCCACAAAAGAGCGAGAATATTCAATTATTTGTCTGACCAGTATCTCACCAATTCATATTAGATGGTGATGGTGGTGTTACAGCATCCATAGGTGGCTCAGGATGTGCAGAGAGGAGATGTGATTCCTCGCTACTAAAACAAACCAGATAAGTTGACAAACTGCAATCGCCCCAATCGCATTTCCTTTTTTTTTTTTAAACTGCACAGCTACTAGCTGATGACAGTTTCTGAGATGTTGAGGTCTATTCAGTTTTCCAGAAGTTGTCAGTTTGAATTTTTGTTTGGAGAGCAGGGATGGAAATATTAAAGGCTTTACGTGGGATTTAGTGACACACAGTGGTGAGGTTGCATAATACAACTAACTGATATACCTTTTGCTCATCCTTCCCCTTCATGTGCATAGAGGAACCCAGTATAGTAACGTGACTAGCAAAAAGGACAAAGGTCCACAGTGTTTGGCTTTGTGTTTGTGCAACATGCTCTCTCTATAGACATTAAAGGCTCATTATCAGATGATGGAAGTAAGATGATTTATAGTTTTAATGATTACACACTAATTAAAACCCAATTTTTAATATTAAATCCTACACACTGGACTGTTTAAAAAGGGAAAGTTTATTAGTTTTTGAGTTATCTTAGTGTAGCATGTGTGCTTTAATAGTATATATGGAGGCTGATGCAGAGCCAAAGTGTTTGAAATGGGGAACAGCAGCAGGGATGCAGACATAAACATAAACACACAAACACATTTGAGAAAGAGCGTGTCCCAAAGAGTGTTTTAAAGCAAATACTGTCTCGCCTTATGTTCTCTGCCTCTGATGACTCACCACTTACCCTGTTTTTTAAAACTTTATGATATTTACTGGTATATGTTTTTATTCGTGGTTTCCTCCAGCTCTGCTATGTTCTGCTGTGCTCTGACGACAAGTCTCAGCTTCATTCTCACAATCCAGCTCACCACTGGTAATGCTAGTATCCACAACCCCTTGTAACAGTAATACATCCTAAGTTATTTTCTAAAAAGGGAAAAAAGCTTGAACGCTTGTAAAACTTTCCTGCAGTCACAGACACCAGTGCTGACAAAAGTGCTAGGCCAAGGCAGAGGATTGGGGCTATAGTCAGTTTTTGTATGATAGTGTTTTTCATCATGTCCAACCTTAAAAAGTCTTTTAGTTGCTTAAACATCTCTGTTGAGCAGCAGACTTTGGCTGACATGGTGATAACATTATCCTGTCACTAATAAACTATTTTTTGGCAGAAGAAATGCTTAAAATTAATTAATGTTTGCTTCTAGTTCAGTCACTCATTGGCTGAAAAACCTAAAAGACCCAATATTTGATAGAACCTGATCATATATAAGCTTTTTTTAGCTGCATATGACACCTTTAAATACATCTATTTCCCAAAAGAGCTTGAACAACACAACTTTCAGTGTGTTTCTCTTGATTTCTGATTTTTCTGTCTCTGCTAGCATGGCCCAACTTCAGTCCCTTCTATGCTAGTTTGATAAGATATGTGTTCATTTTGATACTGACTTGTCTCTGTTACAATCACAATAAATCATTTTACATGCTTGGCAGTAGTGTGAGATGGCATCAGCCGAAGAGACAAGAGTGGGAGAAACTTGAAAAAATATGTAAAATATGTGGGCGGAAATAGGACCACATGGAAAGGCTTCTGCTGGAACTACGGCCATTACAAGGAAACAATTGATGTAATATTCGAGTGACAGCATGCTGGTCGTAAATGTCCCAGGGGGATATCACATCTCAAAGTAAGAGAGTCAAGACTTTGTCTCATAGATCACAGTCAGAGGCAATCTCATGCTCAGCACTGAAATAATAGCTTTTTTGAAAACAACTCATTTTTCTTTCCTTCCCTAGTAACTTCAGTTTTTTTTTCTGTGTGTGTGTGTGTGTCTGTGAAACTTATTTGAGACTTTTAACAGTGCAGTCTGTGTGTTTGTTTGTGTTAGATCATGTCTGTAGGGGTGCTCTGTTAAACATGACCTACCACTGAAGTGGAAAATGAGTCACCTTGCACAAACATGCAGCCTGGTACACAGAGTTATGGATGTCCCTGCGCAGCTTGCACAAATTAGGCTTTTATGCATTGCTTTCTCTCTGCCTCTTCGTCAGACTGACACAAACAGACACAAAAATACAATTTTCCCCTCCTCACTTTTTCCCTCATCTTGTCCGTTTGTCATCCCTCTCTGCTTTTCCTGTTTCCTGACACTGTTTCCTCAAACTGTCTCTCCTCTGTCCACTGTGATGACTAATAATGGAATATATTCTCTATATTTAAATACTTGTAACATTAAATAGGTCTAACTTAAAACACAAATCATGTAAAAGACACGACTGAATTGAAACATCTTGTTTTTTAAAAAAACAAGATAAAATCCTATTATTACAATGTGGTTACTGATAGCATTTGGCCAATAGGCCACAGAATTAGTCAAAACTATATTTTAATCTTGAAGGTTGTTGAGCTCTTAAAGGTCTATATGCAGTATATGACAGAAAATAAGTATTGTATTTGTCTGTATAATCACATAAAAATAAGAAATATTGTGTTTTTCATCACCTTAGAAGGAGCCTTTTATATCCATGAAAGGAGCGGGTCCTCTTTGATGGACTCTGTCATGTGCCATGTTTCCACAGTAGCTCAGAATGGAAAAACCAAACACTGTCTCTCGATATGTTTTTGCGAGTTTCCTCACCACTGTAGGTTCTCCTGCATGCTTGACAGAGGAGGGTGAGCACAGGGATGTTCAGTTGGGAGCAATCTGCAACTTCATTACAAAAAGCCACTTAATCCTACACACTGGTCATTTGATATTATATTGACATTAAAATTATGTATGAATAAATCAAACATGTTCTAATGCTTGTCAGTTCAAGGGTTTTTCCAACAGTTTGTTTTTGCATTAACAACCAGTTTGGTCTGATTTCTTGTGACAGATTTTCTGCAGCAAAGACATCCTTGGTAAAGCTCCTGAGACAAACTGGATCTTTCACCGTCCACGTGTCAGTGTGGACGAATTTCTTTTGGGCTTTCAGGTTATTATATAGATGTTTTCTTAAAGCCCCTGAAACTTACCTTCAAACAATTTACAGAAAACATGCATGACAACAATGGGGTAACACATTACAGTAATATATTATTTTTAGGCAGTAACAGAGTAATGTAATGCGTTATTAGTGATATTCTAGTAATATTATTACATGTACTGTTACTGTGATCAGTAACCAATTACAGAATGAAGTGCCCATGGATGTTTTTTTCAAAAGTTTATCAAAGATATGCCACTTCTGCCAGCACGATAGAAAAAAATCCCGAAATGGATGGAACAGCAAAATGGCTGCAGTGACTATTTGCCATGAAAGAATATTATGTGTTTCCATTTTTTTGATGACATAACATACTTTGGGGGTTATTTTTGTTAAACTAATGCATGAGTTGTGTGTTCAGTGACTTACTACAGACAATAAAATTAAATTATTACTTTCAAATAAAAATAACCAGGAAAAATTACTTTATTGAAGTTACTTGCTCAAAATTGATGACAACAGAGAACATTTTATGGCAAAATATATAAATAAATACATCCTTCATCATGAGTGTCATTGACTTAGTCATTACTCTCAGTCCTTAACTCTCAAAAACTCATGATTGTGTCTGACCACACAACCCACCCAATGCTGGCAAACCTTGATGCAGATCTCACTAAATCCTTATTAGTGCATGAAAGTTTGTGACATCAACCTTTTCCAGTTGAATCACACCCACTTTTAACTAGTGAGAAAACCTCAGTAAGCAACACAAACACAGAAATCTTTGATGTGACCAAAACAGTTGTGACTTAGGGAGAAAATTCTAGTGTTCATTTAGTACCCGACCTCTCGTAGCAGCGATATGATTGAGAAAACAGGTTTTCCATGCTCTTTAAATTTGTGTTTTTCAGTAAACTGATCTGTAAAATTGGGGGATTTGAACATTTCTATGATTATCTGAATTAGAAACACTTAACACTATATAACCACAATCAATTTGGAGGGATTCATAAAGGCTTCTTACCAGTGACAGTAATGTTTTGCACGCCAGCAGCTGCAATTTTACCAATCTTTTCCTCATTTGTGCCTCTTTGATCCATTTTTTCCCTCTGCATTCCCCAGCCCCCGTTACTCCACCATCTCAATGCATCTGTTTTACTCTCTTCTTCCCTTCCTCTCTCAACCTCCATTCACAGTAATTACCCCCCAAACTCTTTCCTTCACCATTCCTCATTTTCATCCTTGTGCTTTTGTTCCCTCCTTCCAAATATCTTTCTAATGGTATTTATGAGTGGGCTTCGGCTCTTGTCCTATCCATATTTCAGCAGCACCAACTTGTTCAAGTTATTAGCAGTTATTACAGCCTCCTTCTTGAGCGCCAGCCTCAGTCTCAAAGCCCTTCATCTCTTGATTCTTATCATTTTCTGTCCCCGTGGATTCCTCCTGCTCTGCTACTCTCTCAATTTTATAGTTCTTGCCTTATTTTCATGGCTTTTTGCCCCTTTTTTCCCTTTGCACTTTAAAGATGAAAAAGAAAGAAAGCCTGCAATGGGATCAAGACTTAAATATCAGTATGGATGCTGGATGTAGGGATGCTGAGGGGGCTGCAGCAGCCCTTAAAACCAGCTTTATCAAAATCATCAATAGATAAAAAGTGTGATGCAGGCTCGCACATAGAAGAGAGAGAGAAAGAAAGTGGGAGAAAGGGAGCGTGAGAATATGGACAGAAGTTTCTATGTGATATGAAATTTTTCTTTGATCATGAAGCCTAATGTTACTCTACAGATCTTAGGTTTACCAACTCTTCTTTTCATCTCCTCTATAAGAAATCTTTTTGTCCTCGCTGTGCTGTATTATCGTACACCATGATGTGACAATGTGACAAAATCATAGTTCATATCTGTAGATTGTATAAAGCATAGGCATGGTCTCTGTGACACCACCCACAGGTTTCTGAAGAGCCACATGAGGCTCTGTGTGATGGATGAGGCTCTTACCATCTTGGCACTGCCTGACTTCACCTAACTCCAGCCTTATTGAAAAAAGGGCAAAAAGAGAAAGAGGTGGAGCCCGAGTCAAGCACAGAACAGTTTGTCCATTATTGAACATCAAGCTATAGTATTATACACAACAGCTAGCTATGGGCTAACTGTCAGTGAAAGTGTCCATATGCTTATGTATATTAAACTTTAGCCTTAATATATTTTTTTAAAAAAGAGCTTTTGAGACCAAAACTGTTTTTTCCTTATTTGGCCGTAAACATGAACTATTTATACATTAAAATATTTCTGCTGTGAAATTTATCATTTTATTTTTTAAAGGTAACTTGCTTTGGAGCCTCATGGAGCCGTTTGAGGAACACTGTAAATTGTGAAGTTTCTCTGGTTGCTTTAATTTTCAGAATCATGATGTTCAAGTCTGCTGTCTGCTGTTTGTAACATTTCTCAAATTACCGGAAACCGTTGTAAATAACTAGCAGAAATTTTTACTGGTCATAAAAGTCATTACAAAATAAAAAAGCACGATTATCAGGCGTGTTTTCTTATGACATCAACATAACAAGTGACTTGCTCTGACTCCTTGTTAACTGTCACTAACTTTCAGCATGTGATTCAGTTGATTCAGTCATATTGCTTAGTCATTCTTAACGCAGTAATACTTTTATTATATAAACATGTACTAAGCAGTCTGTTAATGTGCGTACAGTTTTACAAGCAAAACTTAAGCAATACACGGAAGTACACTCATGCATGTTGTAGTGCACTATCTCCACCTAGCTTACTGGAATTTAGTTTTGTAGGTTATACTGCACCTGTATCAAGCATAAACTATTGATAACATTATCAGGAAGTTGTAAGCAGATATGAAGCTAAATCTGCCTCCTCAACTGAATGAAGATGATGAATGTATTTATCAATAACTACAACTTCTGTTGTAAAACATGTATATCTGTTGTATAGACAGTAAAATGATTGGTGTCTATACATTAGTATACTGTATAGCAAAGCTGTAATTAAAGTAAATGAATATTTGGGAAAATTTAATGTGTTTCAGGCTTTTTTGCTATTAATTATTCTATCACGACACCATGACTGAAGACCATGAGATGTAGCTGAGAGCTTTCCAATGGAAACTCTGGAAAGTGAGCTTGAGAAGTACTCTTTAACATCTATATTATTCTACTGTAACTGTATTTAGGATTGAATACTATTTACATACCTTGATATGTTTGAATACATTTAAAACCATTGATAAACACCACAAAATTTCCATAAATAACCATAAATTTCACTATGAACCATCCTTGTGTTTAGATTTTGGGTTACATTGCTTGTAATTCCTAAATTGGAGGGTTAAAATGAAATGCTTGCTAACAAAACACTCTACCTCTCCTGCCACCTCCTCGCACCGTCATCATGATGGAGTGTTTAACAGTCACCATAACCGTGCAGAATAATGGACTCCTGCACACACACCTACACACAAACTGACCCTGTCACTAATAATAGCCACCCATGTCTCTCCTGATGAGGAGTGGCCCACTCTCCCTGCTGCGTTCCTGATAAATAGGCCACATCTATCAACTTTAATATCATCCCGACGAGAGCTGTAAAACTTTATTTAAATGCTAATGTCTGCTTGACAGATTAGCACACATTTACAGGTGTAATATATTTTCTACTGTTTGACTTGGCCCACAGCAGTGATACTTCAGTGAGTATAGATTCACTCTGCAGCAGCAGCTTGCCTGGCTGTGACTTCTTTTATATAAAATGACTTTAAAATTGTTGTATGATGATCTATTACTTTTTGAGGGAGAATTTGTTTAACCTATTCCACCTTTGAGAAGGTCAGTGTTCAGGTTCAGACACAAAGTCGTGACTATTTTGTGTCTCAGCAGCTTGTGTTTAAGTCTGTTACCTACATAAATGCATCTGTAGCTTCACTTAACCTTCCTTTAAAAATGTGAGCAAGTATTATTACAAAAAGATTCCCTGCAATAATTGAATATAGAATTTCGTTGATGAATAACTGATAAATCTATCTCTCTTGGTTGAAACAACTAATAGAGACATGTTTGTGTAGCAAAGGCCTCCTGATGATCCCTCTAAGTGTAGTTAAGTTAACTGTTGAGCAAGTTTGGAATACAAATCTTGTACAAAAAAAGAAAGATGACACATGAGAAGTGTTTGATCTCCACTTTTGATTGAAGTGTTCACTTCTGAGGGAGTGTTAGAGTCTGGGAAGATCGATAAAGCTCACTTCAAACATTATGAAATCATGATGAAATTATTTATTTCTCTTCATTTTCCCCAAACTCCATATCATCTCACATACCCTACACTGCAAGAGATTAGCTTGGATTCATCAAAGCCCCCCGGCTGTCAGGGTGGGGCAGGCCAAAGAAAGGACAGGGGGGTGAAGGTGAGGGAGGTAAAAGCAGTGGTTCAGTGGCAGTTAGCAGGTGCATCAATAATCCTTTGTCAGAGCTTCAATTTAATGAGCATTTGATGTGCACATATCGGCAGTGTGTTTACAACTGCATCCTGTTTACTACTTAATTAATATATTCAACTGGTCTGTATTGGAATTGGATGTCATTGAAGACCATCTGACTACAAATAAAAGAAAGCAGTTTAATGCTTCTGTCTCTAGTTTAGGTCTGACATCAGGAGACTGTCCTCCAACAAATGATAAATGTTGTAATAAAAGTGACTAATCTGTTGCATTTATAGTAATTATGACTGGAGCAAAGGAGAAAGTTAGGTGGAGTTACTATAGTGACAAAGTCCACAGAGGAATGACTCGACGTTATTGTCTTGTGATCAGAACCGCAGTGGTGAATAGAGTACTAACACTCTGTACTCGAGTAAAAGTACAGTAACTCCTATCAGAAATGACTCAAGCAGGTAAAGGGTTCCATTTAGCAGACAAGCTTTAGCGAAGGTTTTTTCAACAGTAATATGTAACTGAGATGGCAACCAAAAATTATACCTACAGGTCAAAATGGCACCAGATCCCTATATATTTCTTAGACAGTTTTGAATAATATATTTGGCCATTTTAATTGATTTGTTAAACATCGTCAGTGTTTGTAGATGACAGGCTTTAATGGATAATAATCTTGTTGCTGACTTCTGCTGGTAGATTAGGTTGCCTCTGCGGAGGAGAAATAAATGTGGCGTTACACAAATCCCTGCAGGCGTTACCCCCTCCCTGTGAAGCTTCCTCTTTGCTGCTCACTCAACTCAATATTGTATGTTCCTTGCGGAAACCACATTATTAGAGGCCAAAAGAAAACATATGCATCTACTACACCAGCCTTTTCAGTTATGTGCCATTAAATAGTAAAAAAAAGACCAAACATCTCCTTTAAAGATAAATTCCCAAAAGTCCACATCCTTTATTTTCACTGCAGCATTCACACAACTCCCTCACTGTCAATGATTAATGCCGAACAGGTATAAGAGATTTTGTCAGTTTGATAAATGAGCTGCTAAAGAGACACACACATAGAAAAAAATTAGCAAACC
>JAUZTA010000025.1:7623622-7633754 GCA_034780835.1 Ctenochaetus striatus
CCTGTTATAAACCAAAATAAGATACATTTTATTTTATTTTATTTTATACAATCAGTCTAAAATTTGGCTTGTTTTCTTTTATAAGCTTCATCTATTTACAAGTGGTGAATCTGTCCTGCTTGTCCCCATACATCAACAGTGATGGCCATCAGAGCGAACAGATACAACGTGGCTTTAATAAGGAACAAGCATCTGGTCTGCCCTCTGACAGAGACATTCCTAATTGACTGTAGTTAAGTTCCAGTCTGACCACCGCCACCCTTCATTTAACAGAAGAACAAACACACCAGGTCTGGCTTTGAAAGCCAGCCCTGTGTGTAACGGAGCCTGCCTTGGTCGGACCAGAAATTTCACAGCTTTAAAAACATCTTTGAAACAGGCAGGGTAGAGTTCTCCTCTGTGCCTCCCCACTTGCCCCCATCCTGTACTATTTGGGTTTTTCCATACACTGCTGTGTGCATGTACAGTATTTGTGTGCTTGCGTGTGTGCGAAGCTGTCCTGTCACTATTCCAGCAGCCTTGGGGACGACCGGCGGTGCCCGCGGCTGCAGCTGTGTGGCGATCCAGTTACCGTCACATGGTGCCGCTTGGCCGCTGAAGAACTACCTCTGCAATATTAGAAACCGACGCAGACCACAGGACTGCACTTTCTCTCACCTCCAGGTCTTTCCCCCCAGAAAAGATTAGAGCATTGAAGAGATGTTGATAGAACAGCTCACAGCAACATTAAAACCCAGTGTAACCATAACATCAGTATTAGAGTTAAGAAGACAATAATTTTCGCTGTTTTAATTGTAAAAAAAATGGAACACGTGTGTCTCTCTGATTTCAACAGGAGGCTTTATTATAAAGCAAGGTAAGGTTGTTTATCCAGGTAACTTGGGGAATATTTTTGTGGTGTTGGGTGTTAGGGCCAAGACACACCATGTCTACAATTAGCCGTCAAGATGTTGAGTATCTGTCGCCCTAGTTTTTCAATGTGACCTAGCAGTGGTTGGTGCTAGTTAGCCGTCGTTGGCAGCTTTTTGGTCGACTCAGCATGTTCAGCTGGCGTAGAGACTGTTGATGATAGAAAACACTTTGATTGGCTGTTTCTCTGCAGAAATACTGCAACACCAAGGTAGCCAGTGTTTTACCCCTAGATGACTGGTTGGAGACGTTCCACCAACATGTGGACCTGGACAGGAAAGAACTAAGCGCAGTTTTTAAAAACTAGTGTTTTATTAAACTCCAGCTTACGACACATTTGCCAAGAACATATATGTGAGTTGGCTATTTGTCTTGGCCACACACACAGCCGCTAGTTGTTTGATGGCGGCTTGGTGTGTAGGGGCCCTAAATTCTCAATTGACCTGTCCTTTGATAGATGGCTACGTTTTACCTGAGATTGTTGTCTCGGCAACACCCCTCAGCCTACAATCTTCTTGAGAAAAATGCTAGCACATTTTAGAAAGGCCCAGTCAATATTGGTGCATAGATTTTGAGAGGTTCACAAAGCTATTTAGAGACCATCAGAATCCTCTTGCTTTTCTGATGATATTCTTTATGAAAGAGATTGATTCTCATCTGAGAGAATTCAGTATCTTTCCTGGTTTCTGGGGCCAGATGTCTCCACCAGGTTAATGCAGTCGCTGTTGAACAGACAGCCTGTCTTTGCAATTTTCAGCAAAGAGACATTTCATATATTACATTGGTGATTCTAACAATTTGGACAAGAATATTGTATGCTATGAATGTTGCAGGGTAGAACTTGCCCTCACTAAACTGCCAGATGCATTTGTTGGTTTTCCTGACCTTTTTTTTTTTGGATTGATTTCCATAGACTAGGCCTTTATTATCTGTAAAGATCACCAGATTTCAGGCTAGATGGCCAGGGTTGTTCATGATTTAGACATTTTCTGGGAGTCTACTCTCACTGAGAGATTTGAACAAGACAAACGTTTTACCTCCAATAATTTAGTTGCTTACTAATGTCATCAATATTTCTTAAATGTTTTTTAAGCATCCATAATTGCATGCACATCATACTGTCTCCTACTCCAGAAATACATTTTAGGTGGTCCTTTGATCTCCCCAGTCTCATTTATTTTAAGCGAAAATATAAAACTACTGTTGATACATTTGCTTTCTTTTTATTGTTGAGGTGTTTTGATGGCCTGTTGCTTGGAGACAGAGGTTTCTCATATCTGCATCACCTCATGATCCCCTACTGGAATACACAAACAAGGGAGCAAATAAAATATATTGTTGCTCACAGTCACACAAGGGTCAGAGCAGAGATGACACTTGCTGTCATCCAAGTACACTTTGTTTGTCTGCAAGGTTTAAGGTTGAGCCAAGACTGGGTGAGGTGGCAGCAGCATGAGTGATGCTCTGTAACATTTCTACCATTAGAAAAGAGAGAGCAACATGCCAACCGCCGATGCCACCAGATGTAGTCAACCTCATGATGGATCACTCAACCATCACAAATCTGTTTTTTTCCATTTAGTTAAAAACAACTGAATGTATGCCTTTTTAAGCTTATACGCTGATTCATACATACGTATTCAACCTTATTTATGAGTAAGATGAAGTGACACCAACTGTGGTGCCATTTCACACCAATTTCTCCAATCAGTTTTTCTAAACTTCGACTTTCAATGATGACCTAAAACCTTCCGTTTATCCTACATTTTGTGTTGACATTACTTGATGTTAATCTCTCCTCTTCCTGCAGATGAACATCGTTTAAAATTGTTTTACAATCTTAGGCTGCATTCTGACCAAATCATGGTGCAGACTGAGGGTGATGCTGTAAAACAAAAACACAGCTAACTGCAGCGAAGAGTCAACTTTTGGAGAAATTCGGTGTAACTTGGTGGTTAGATTGCAACTGCCACACCTGTAAAACGGTGATCAGACCATGAGACTCCTACAGGAAGAAGAACCTTGTAAACCGTGTAGCATTGTAGCATATGATGCTACTCTTTCAGTTGTGACCTCAATTGGTTAATTTCATGTATGTGTCCTTTCATTTGTGCCCTTTTGTTTGACTTTGTAGATGGCAAATGGAGGGAAGGTTTGGGTCAAAGTTAAGATCTTGTCTTTTTTTTTTCATTTGTAGTTTTTATTGTTGGTTGACAAACTGGTATTATCTGTGTTACTGCTGTCTTCTGATTTGTGGGTGTCAACGTTCACAACATGGTATCACACAAATGGGGCTATGAACTAACACTCCCACACACCTGCACAACCCTGTGCTAATCGTCCAAAGCCTGATTTGGCCTGACTGCAGACTTACTCCTCATTACCATGCTTCCTCATTACTCTTCTCTCTGCATCTCATCAATACCCATCCTTTACCTTTGCTGGAGAGACAGAGGCACTTTTGCAGAAGTGAAAGCAAATAGAACTGAGGGAAGACAGAAACATTTGAGTAATCTCTTTCATCAGATGTGCCTGTTTAGAATATAAATACAATGTAATGCAGGTCAGAAATGTCTGCACTTCTTGCACTTCACAAAAGCTTCTGGCTGTGATCTGCTCCAAGCAGCTTTTAGCATAACCTTCGGAGCTTTGTAACCAGCTCTCACCTTTTGTAAGCTAAAACCAGCACATGCCAGCCAAGTTCAGGAACTTTATAGACCAAGGGTGGCAGCAATAACATCAGTGCAAAAACAACTCACACTGCACGACCATTAAAGCAGTATTTACCCAGCTTGGTTCAAATTTTATTCTATCTAAAATTCTGCAAACCCAAACTCAAACAATCCCCTCGACCACATTCTGACTCCCAGTAATCTGATCCACGCTGATGTTATTCATGTTCTGCGCTGTGCACCCCGTGTATGCTAACATATTGACACCCCCTTACGAGTGATTGATTATCTCTGAGTCCTAAAAGGAGAGGATAGCGGAGTTTAATGACACATAAACTGTACTTTTATGTCAGGTTCACAGACCTTTAAGAATAACAGCTGGCACAGGCAGAGTGCTGGGAGGGAGACGCAAGTTTAAGCAAAAGTGTGGGCAAAGCTGAGATGGCGTGATAGTAGGAACCCTGCAGCTCACAGCTCACCCAAAAACTGTGTCACTACCTGCCAAGATCAGCAAAGTGTTTTGAAAGTATTTTGCTTTCCCTTTTGGTTATAAGAGAGATTAGCCCTTCGACCCACCAGTGCCAAACTAAGAGATGAAGAGCACAGAGGGGGGAAATGGATGACATATAATTTAGTCTAATATGTATTTAAATAGAAATAGCGTTGGTAAAAAGATGTTATTATGCATCTCAGGTTGCAGCGGCACACGTGTTAAAGCCACTGTGGGGAACAAAGTGTCTATTTCAGGTTGGTGTTTTGGCTGGTAGTGGAATAGATGGGGGGGGGGCTGTCACTGGGACTGTCCTCCTTGCTTGGATTCCTTACTGCTTATTAGGGGTTTTCTGCTTTGAAATAAAACACTTCCCCAAATTCAGATATGTCCAGCTTTTGAAGAACAACCACTAAAGATCCCAATCCTGTCTCCCTTTCTCCCTCAGGGCTCTCTGGAGGAAAAACATTCATAAAATACATTTACTTTAATGCAACATGATGAGTTACATGAGCAGAAAGTTGAGCAGATGCTCGACTATGTTCTGAATACCGGATGATTTGTGTAAAGTGTTTTACTGCTAGATTGGAATTGCCAACTTAACAAGAGTCAGTGTTGTGATGATGAAAATTTATGTAAAGCTCCATGCTGCAGATGACTAACCTTATTCAATTTACATGATATTATTACTCCTGAATTCTGCATGGAGGAAATGAACTGCAAAAGTGCTGGTGGTGGGCATACCGTTAACCCATCATACTTCCAACAAATGGCGACCGGGCTGACAGAGGAGAAGTGAGAGATTGTTCCTAAAACTCTTAACTGCGTGATGGCTCTCTACTACAGTCTAAGGTTGTCCGATTTGAGTCTCTCCGCGCTCCAGTGAACTGTCCACTCTTAACATGCACGATGCTATGAATCATGAATCTAAGTTTAATGATGCCTCGTAAACAGCTCCTCTAAATAGGGCTCAGTGTAAGGAGAAACGGTTCAAACAAGAAAGCTGGTGATGTACTGAGTGCAAAAGAACTGTCATAAATCTGCAAATCTTAGGTGAGTTTTTGGTTTGTTTACTAGAGTGAAGCATCCTAACTATTTCCAACATTTTAAAAATGTTGCAAGTAAGTGCCTGTCACCCCTTTGTATTGTCTAGTTATTTAATGTTTCTGTGACCTGAATGAAAAGGTAGAGATAGAATCAGCACATGAATCAATGTGCCCTAAACTGACAGGTTGTCAGAGGGTGTACAAATATTAAGTTAAAGTAAAACTTGTGAAAAAAAAATCAGCAGACCTGCTTTTTCAATACTGCTTTTATCTAAAGTGCTGCAAACTGTATGATCAATAATTTTATGTAGTTTGAATATTTGCTTTAATTTTGAAATGTTTTTCTTCATTTCTCCTCAAAAGTCCGTGCCCCAAGAGGTTTTCAGTTTTTTATATTTTATCTTCATAGTAGTTTTCATTAGACTGACTCATGAAAGATTAAACTCATCTGTATTTAAAACTTCTGTAATTACAACAATCATCTAAAACCTCTGACTTCACTCAGGTGATACACATTTAACTATAATGTGACGTTTAAACTCAACTGGCTGCCCCAGTAATGATTTTTGTATTTCCTGTTAAGGATAATGAATGCTTATTAAAACCTGTCTTTCTGATTTCATATTTGTAGAGAATGTTTTTTTGTTTGAAGTTGAATAGGCTTCTTCTGTTAATCAGGGTAACAATATTTATCTCTTTTTTTAATTGATGCTGTAAAACAATAAACATGAAATTTCAAGGTTTAAGTGGAGAAATGTGAAAATCTCGTGAGACTTCTTGTCTCTTGCGTTTGTTTTACTGAAAAGGACTGACAATAGGTTACACAAAAAGCCAATAAGTTATACAACAAAAGTTAGATATTCTTAAATGAATAAGTGTTTTTTTAGCATGTTTCCAAGTTGCAAAAGTTTTTTTTTTCTGATTAAAAGCATTTCAACAGAAAATAAACAGGTAACATCAACAAGATTTTTGAAAAAAATGAATCCTTAATTCAAAGCAAAAAATATTTTGAAAAACTTAAAAACAGATTCAGGTTTTGCTAATATTTGATTCAAGAAAACAAAGTTGGTGTTGTTCATCACGAAATCTGTTTTGATGCCAGAGCCCTGCCTGTCCAACTCCGTGATGCCAGAAGCAAAGGCAGCTTTTCCTCGACACACTCGAGTAAAATTGCTTCCTGTCTAGGAGTAACAAGATTTTCGGGGCGGTGGGTTTGGGAGCGAGAGCGAGCAGCATCTGTGCAGGAGACACCGTGGATTTCAAGTGAAGTGCGTCTGAGCGTGTTTGTACTGAGCACGGATATGTGAGCATGACTCCGGCTGTCTAGTTTTTCGGTCATGCACACACACACATGCACACAAGCACACCACAAAATCTCTGTTCCCCCCTCCATCTCCAAACACAGCCTTGCTCATCACAGCTCTGTCACTCTCTCCCTTCTTCGTCCTCCTCCTCCTCCTCCTCACCTGTCTGGACAGCCGTGCGATGAAGCAGCCGTTGGTGAACTGAGATGTTTCGAGTCTGAAGAACTTCGAGTCTGTCGCGTCACCTGACTGGGAGTCATCAGGGAAAATGGGGCCGTTCACCCTGAGAGAGCAGCACAGCAGCAGGTGCAAAGTTGTTAAAAGGTGCTTTCAACATTAATCCATCAATGCCGCATTAATTCAGCGAAGTATTACTGTAAACAGATGGGAGTAGTAACAGTTTCAGGAAGTTGTACTGCGATACCATGAATTACTTACAACCAAATACAGCAAATTGATTTTTTTTAAACTCTACTCTATGTGGCACCTTTAATAGTTTTCTTTTCCACTGTTTTCGGGCAGTTGAGAGAACTTTTCAACTTTTATAACTCTTGAATTCTTGAAAAATCTATAAAATAAACAGTTTTATACTATAGATCTTTGGTTGTGCTGGTCTGCAGGTACTCAATGTTTTCTAAACAGACTGTCCAGCTCCGAGCCTGAGGGCAGGCATGTTTATTGGCCCCTGCACTGCCAGCTGTCACTGCTGGCTCCTGTATATTGCACATCTGTTGTGAATGCCCTCAGCCTCAGATACATTAGCAAACAATTCCAAGTGGACTAGAGACGCTGTGTTCAAATGACCTTCGTTCACGATAAAATTTTCAGTAGAAGTCCTTTTTTTAGAGGGAAAATTCGATGCAGGATTGTAAAAATTTGCACTTACTGCCATTTGAAGCAGGGTGACCATTTCACAGTTGGATGGAGACCAAAAAGTATTTTAAATTGTGGCCCTGAGCATTGTTCTTACCATGGGTCCAGAATTTAAACTTTCTCGATTATTTTAATGGGTTTAGTGAGCTTATTATGTAAACCAGCACAGTGAAGTCCCAAAAGTTCATTTGTAAATTTAACACAAGTCTAAAAGTAGCATTGTTGTGCCATTTCTGCATTAAAGCTTCCTGTCTGTCGCACCTCTGACAGAAACCAACAGTGACGAGCAGGTGTGCCGTTTAACCCTGAAGTTCACTTCTTCACTTCACCAAGCACAGGCACAAGAGATCAGCAGAAACATAATTTTTTTGGAACCTGTTGAATAACTCTTTAAACTTTTCAGATTTATGCAAGCAAGCAAGTGATTTTTGTAATAACTTTTTTTAAAATATCAGACGCTGACATGGAAACATCACACATACATTAAACTAACTAAAATCTGTAAAACTTCTTTAAAAGTCAGAAGGAACCTGACAGGAGTTCAAGTTGTATCCAAACCATGCTGGAGATCTACAGAATAATGATTCTCAAAGCTTTTGTGGCTGAACTTTAATTAAATATTTCAAGCACATAATGAGAAGAAGACCAATATTTTAGAAAATAAGAAGGAAAGAAAAAATCACTGATATAAATATGCATTAAAACAACTGAGCTGTTTACTGTTATGGGCATATATAATGTTTTTTTAATTACAATTTCCTCTCTATCTCATTCTTCCTCCCCTGATCTTTAATTTAAGAATGCAGAAACTACAAAGTGATGATGGGAAGCAATCTTTTTATCCACAAGGAAAGTTGTTATTTTGCAGTTTAAGAGATTAGTGACTGACCAGCATCACCAGTTATTGTTCAGGTCTTCTGGGTAAACTTTGCAAGCTCTCCTGAAAACAATACATCCTGTTTTTTATTGCACAAGCACACTAAACACAGCAGGGAGGCAGCTGCTGATCGTCTCATTGCACATTGGTAAGTTGATAAAAGAGGTTACAAGACTAAATATAATAACATTTGGATTTCTCTGAGAGGATAGTTGTTGGAAGATGAGTTGTGTGGAGCAGCGGGCGTGAAACAGACTCTGAAATATTCTCCACTTCATTGACCTCGACTGCAGGATTAACTACCATCCCAACGCAGCAACCAAAGCCTCTCTCTCTCTTTCTCATAGATTTATACTCACACTCAAACACAGAAAAAAACACACCTGTCCATAACAGTAAACACTACAAATATGTATTTATGTATGGATGTGAGATACCTTGTCATACCAGACAGACATCATCTCCCACTCACTCTCCATGTCTGTCCCACAGTCTCTTCTGCAGTCTGTTATTCTCAGAGATGAATCTCACTTCTCACTGTAATTGGGTTCTGTAGTCAGATGGGCCCGCAGATGTTACACGAGCAGCTGCTGAGCTGAGTTATTTTTTTTTATGACACTGTGAATCTGGCTCATGTGCTCACTCTCTTGCTTGCACTGTCTTATTTTGCTTCCATGTCTAAACTGTCTGAAAGCAAAATGATAAATGGCAGCAGTTTTCCTTTAAAAAATCACCTCAATGTGAGGCCAGCAAAGAAAAATAAAGTCTCCTTTAAGTTTTTATATGTGTTACATGGTGAACTGTTAATTACTGTATGTGGCATCATAAGACTGCAACTGTGCACTGACAAACTTATATGGCTGTTTTTATTACAATTTTCATGAATAAGGACTAGATACATTGAAGTTCTTGGGATGGTCCAAACTCAAATATCTCAACATCTATAAGCTGGATCGCCATGATGTTTTATACAGACACTTAAGGTCCCCAGAGGATGAATCTAAGTGAGTTTTGGTGATCCTCTGACTTTTCCTCCAACACCCGAAGGGACATATTTTGGGCTGTAAAAGCTATGTAAAGGAAACTCAATATTTTGTTTCAAAATAAATAATTCAAAAAATTGAGACAGTGATGTTCTGTTGCCTATTCAGAGTGATCTCCTTTTATGAATTTAAGAGCTTGTAGAAGTTTTTAGTTATTTTTATTTTGCTAAATGAGTAAAAACACTACATTTAACTTTTTAAAATAATAACACATTTATTCTGTGGTTTGACAAACTCTAAGCACATTTTCACATTACTTTACATGGACCTAAAGTGAAATGTCTCAGAGCACACTGGTATAATAGAGTGCTGCAGGAATCATATTGTTCTGTAGACCAACATGGAAGTTAAGTTTGACCCGTTTCCCTCAACAAAAGCCAGATCTTTTTTCCTTTGTATTTGAATAATTGCAAAAAAATAAGCTCACTGGCAAACAAAAGTTTAGGATACTTAGCCATTTGGTTCCATAAGCTAAAATTAAATAAATGAACACCACTCTTGGTATTTTTTGATGCCATGTTGACTTTATTGACATCTTGTTTGCTCTCAGTGAAAGTATGCACTTTGAAGACTTGTGATTAAAGCATTAATCTGACAGAATCTCACTGTGACGGTGAAGGCACAATTATTCAGCTTCAAAGCAAATGTCCAACTGATGTAGCCGTCAGAGCAGGGAGGAGAAACTGGGTCTGAAAACCTTCAGCTCTCTGTTTTCATTTAAATGCACCTGGCATAACATTTCGTAAAATCTCTCTTCATTTTATGTTCGGCCTGTGAGAACACTCCATCATTATTTACAGTTTTCTCATTACATTTATGGTTTGGGCCTGTGGACAAGCGATGAAAAAGTCTGATTGCTTAATTAAACACTGAATAGACAGAGAACTAACACTCACACAGAGAAGGGGAGAAAGAGAG
>JAUZTA010000025.1:7684382-7695960 GCA_034780835.1 Ctenochaetus striatus
GAAGAGGAAAAATGTCTGTCTGTCTGTGAGAGAGAGAGAGAGTTTTTTTTTTTTTTTTTTGCATTCGCTGCCCATTCATGAATAAAGATTCGCTTGGAGTGCAGCAGCTGCTGATCACATGCTCTGTTGTCAGGTTGGTTTGTGGCTCTATCTCTAATTATAATCCATTTGAACACCACTGCTTACATTTCAATTGAGCTGCATTTGATCACATCACCGGATTTGGACCTGCTGAGAGCTGTGCTGGCAAAACTGAAGTGATATTCTTTTCTCTTTCCTGGCATTTCAAAGTAACATCTTTGCAGACACAACTGAACATTTAGAGGATAGAAGTGTAAAATAGTTTACTGTAGAGTAGCTCAGATTGATACGAATGAATGGACAGAGAACTACTTTTCCCTGTGCATGCCCTTGAGTTGTTGCACGTTTCCTCAGTGTCACTTCTGAGCAAGCAAGCAAAATATAGAGGCCAAGCAAATTTACATTTTTAATCTATTTAAGAAAATGTTTAATCTGACTGCAAATCACTGAGATGACAGGAACATTTGCAGCTGATTCCTGCTTACAGGAGAGGTGTGATCATGATTCAGTATATAAGAAAAGAGAAGCTTTTCAAGGTTGAACAAGCAAGAAGAAGAAAAAGAAAGCACCAATAAAAAAAAAGAAAAGAAGAAAACATGTTGGACTCAGAGAGAATAACATCAAAGAGGTGAAACACATACACTGATTTCAGGTGCATTAACGCCCACTTCGAGACAAGGACAGTTAGATTTGGTGGACATCAAAAGCTTTTCCATCTTCATTTTAGCTGAGCCCACAATATGTCACTTCTGCCACTAGAGGTCTCTCTATCAGAACAGTCAAAACAAATGACAAGACTGATGATGTGGTGACGTAGCCTGTAAAAATGGAAATTCCTTATTGTGCAACAATCAAATCTGCCAATAAGAATCTATCAGAGGTTGCTCTGACAGAAATCTTGTTGGCAGACTACAATATCACACTATCAGGATATCAAAACATTATAAAAAGCAAAAAAAACCCCCACATACCTACCCTTTAACTGATTACATGGCAGAGAGGTTATTAGTTCATTTGTTTCTTTTTGCGATTTACACTTTTGCCACTGGTTGCACCGCTTTCGATGAAAAGTTTTTGCCTGAGTCATCATCTCTAATATAAGCTACTTAGACTCAGCAAGTCACTGTTTTTAAACTGCTAAAATTGATAATAATTAAGATTTATCTGGAATAGAATTTTTTCTTTCCCACCACTGAAAAAGGGGCAATTATTGGTTCTTGGCAAACATCTCTCTGATCATTAGGTAAGAACAAAAACAAACTATTATTGATCAAAAGAGCTCATTTCACAGCTCTTATTGGGCAAGAAAAGTTTCGTCTCCCCTCATCATCGCTGATAGTTTGTATTGTCCTGCCAACTTGGGGCACCTTTAATTTAAATGGAAATGAGACACTGGTCTGTATAGATCGAGGATCAGGTGCCTGATCAGTGCTTCATCAGCCTCTCTTCTAGCTCTGTGTGTGTGTGTGTGAGTGTGTGTGTGTGTTTGTTTGTGCTCATTCACTTCCTCCTATTTTTCTGAGTTTTAGATCTCTACACAAGGGACTATCTTGGCAGACATTTTGGCCACTTCTATCTTCAAAGAGCTGTTTTAAGATTTCAGACTTGTTTAGTTTAGCTAAAGTTCCTGGTTGGACACAAAGTTTTGTAGTTTAGCGGATATACTGTACGTGTTTCACTGCGAGTTCTATCAACATGTTGGGTGAGGTAAGGTTTGGGTTAGGGTTTGGACGTTAAAGCTCTGTTCACACTGCCAGCACGAGTGGCTGAAATGCATTTTTATTCCCTCCTATGAGACTCAGATCTGAGTAACAATGAACAATAACATGAACTCTGATCTTTTTCTGTTCAAATATTCATATGGGTTTCTAAATCTGATGTAGAGCTGATATTTCCGAATGAGACTTCAGCCTGAACAGCCATCTGACCTGTGTCAGAATTTGTGGGACTTTCACACTCTCATGGCAGTCATCTCTTCCTCTTCTTCTTCCTTCTTCCTCTTCCTCTTCATCCACCTAATGTTTGTTATTTGATCACACGTTCGCCTACTTCCACTTAACAATAACTTACAGGTGAAACTGTAAACGCTGACGTCTGCAGTCTCCACAGTTATGACCAGCTTCCTTTAATTTACTTCAGGGTCATGACCACTTCATGTTGGAATACAATTCAGGTCACATTTAAAAAAAAAAATATGAACAACCACATAAAAAAAAAGGATTTAAAAGAAAAATCGAAGCACTAAGGTGCGAGGCGTGAATGTAGCGTAAGGCATTGTGGTGAATGAATGCGGGGTCTCCAAAATTATTGCAGGCGTGTGCTTGTGTGTGTTTGTGTTGGGTAAATTGCAATTGGCAAATTGCAAAAAGTGTGTACAGATGTGAAGGTGTTAGTCTGGCAGCTGTGCATTCATGTGTGTGAAATGAAGATGTATTGAAGTGACTGTATTTATTCCTGCATGCATAACTAGCCTGTTCCACACATCAGTGGCAGTGTCCCTGGTCATCTCCTGCTTGCTCCCTTCTTCTCGTCTCCTCTTTTATTATATCGCATAAACAAAGTCAGCATAAGCCAAATCACCTCAAGAGGAGGACGTTTCTTCAACTATCTTGCTATTCAACATTACCATCTACAACTGCCACTTGGCTGCTCTTTTTTGGCTGAGAAAACATGTTTTTCCTGCATTTCAGGCAGAAATTTGATGTTTTCTTGCAACAGTGTCACCACTATTAACAGATTGCAGTACATCTGTTCACGAGAACACTCCCCCTTTTCTCCCAGGTAGAGATTTAATAAACACAGATGGAGTTTTCCTGCCACGGGGAGCACCTGGAGAGAAACACGCCGGCTTTGAAGAGGAACATGATGAAAAACAAGCTGAAACTCACAGAATGTCAACCCTCTTGGCACTTCACGTGTAGGCGACAGTGAAAAGCACTTCTTGATATACTTATGAATCAATTTTAATAATTCAGGAACCTGCCTCGCCTTGTGTTTTAATGAATTATCAAGGTTCTGCTTTAGAAAATACTAATCACATTCAAATGAAGGTCTTAAAAGGGTTGAGGGGGGATCTCTGTGAATAAATAAACACTGGCACACAACTAAGATTTCTATGTTAAGTTGTATTTATGTTTTATAGTAAACACTGAACTGACTCGATGTGAACAAGTGAGTTCTAAACGACGACAAGTTACCACATGTTAACAGCTTTGCAGCATCATAGGAAACATACAATAACCAGCAGGCGCCAAACTACTGATCTGCCTCCATGTGGGGAGCATTTTTAAGGAAACATGACCTTTTTTCCAATTTAATTTTACTTTGAATAAAATATACTGCTGTGAGAATACATCAACCTCTCTCTTTGGAGCCACTTTAAATTCATGCAATGTTGATTTTTGGTTTAGTTCAGTAGGGGGGCAGATAATGCAGCACAAACCTTCCTTTTTTTTTCTATGAAATCACAAAAATAAACAAACAAGTCAGCTGCTAATGTAACCAAATAATAGACTGTTTTAATCAGTACCTCCCCACCTCCCCTCCCTCGCAACAGCCCACCTCCCAGCCTCCCTCCCCGAGTGAGTTTGCTGGTTTGGTTGACAGAAACACTGTCGCCGTGCCCCACAAAGGCTGAAAGGGATGAGTGCATCATCCAGCTCCGGTAGCTGTAAGAAGCAGAAACATTAACAGTTAGCATTAAAAAATAAGTGTTTTTTGGTGCTTACTAAAAGCAGGAAGCTGCTCTTCCAAGCCTCCTTAAAAATCAGACATTCAATCACCACGCGCGTAACTGGAGGCGCTGAACTGACATCTGAGACAAGGATGGAGAGACTTAGAGGCCCAGTGTGCTCGAAGCACTGCTTTGTACGACGCGCTGTCCGACCACTTCAGCAGGCAAAAGTGTTTATAGCTGTTGCAGACGGCGACACTTGAAAGCAGGGCGAAGAACCTGTTGTCACAGAGAGGGGTGAGAGGCAAAGTCATTTGAGGATGAGGAAAAAGGCTCTCTCCCCTGCAAATTCATGTTTTTTTGCAATCATTTGTAGACACAAGAAGTGATGGGAATGTTAAATAAAGAAAAAAAAAAGGGAGAGGCAAATTATAAGCCCTGCCTCTTGCGTCCACACTCCTGAACCATCACTGCATGAAAGACAGTTTTAAAAAGGTGTGAGTGGAGAGCAATTTAGATGTTATTTTACCATCCGACAAGCAGCTCTGTTGGAGTACAAGTGCCACCTTAAGATAAAACTTATAAACCATCCTACATCCCAAACAAAAAAACCCTAAAATGCGTTTTTAGTTGCATGGGAGATCTATTAGACATTCTGTAATGTCTGTGTCTCTCAAACATGATATTCTAAGACATCCACTACTCCCAAAACAGTCTCAAGCTTTTGCCTACATTAAAACCATCTTGTCAACCTGTCAGACGGAATAAGTCAACACCATAAATGGATGTCCTTTCAAACTGTTTATGCTACGGATACATTTACATATCAAACATTGTGAACTGTATCAAAGACAGACAGAAAACACATGTAAGATGAGCATGAACTGAAGAAGACTCAAGAAAAGCAAGAAGCATGCTTGGATGGTACATACAATATGCAATAAACTGCAATATTGTTCTCATATAAGATTGAAATACATTACAAAACAACAAATATATATTCTGAACATGGGTATTTGCGGCACTGGCACCCTTCATTTTAAAAAAGTTAAAGCCTTGTTCCCCTTTTTTCATTTATGGAATAAAATTTATTTGAATCTCCTCTACAGGTTTGGACACTACAGGCATAAAATGTTATTTTCAGCCCAGTTATGGGCCACAGAGGAGGTAAATGGATGTGAGGTTCACCTGGCACAGCCAAACTGAATCAATCAATAAAAGCCATTGTGTCAGAGATGCCATGATCGATGTGTTATGCCACATGAAGGCTGTTTATTAGAAGGTACAATTAACTATAACCATGTTGTTTTTTTCTCTAAAAGGTTGAAACACTTTGTATGTTAAACATTGGCTGCTTAACCATGTATAATGTTTAAATGGAAACATGTGGAGCTCTTGCATCAAGCTACAGTTCAGACACATTCACATTCACGTTTTCTCTCACAATATTGTATCCTTCACTTCACAACTGTACTGATCAGTACTCGTTCTTTGGTCTATAAATAAGACTTCTCCGTCTGCACACGCCATTCTGTGGTAGCACCACAATGTGCAAGTGACTAACTGTGAATGAAGCACTTGATCTAATTTTGGATTTCTGTGGCCCTGGTGAGGATGAAAATATCGAACCTGAAGAAGTGGTGGAGGAGGGAGCGAAGCTGAATATGATGCAGATTCTCTGGAATCAACAGATGAAGAAGCTCATGCCAACAGGACTGGTTTCATGAAATAATAATAGAAAAGATGAGAGGCAAATTTTACTATTTTTTTATGTTTACGTATTTTGAACAATTAGTTAATTAACCAAGAAAGTAATAATATAAAAAAAGGTTGGTTGCATCCCTAATCACATTCAGCAACTGATGCCCGTTACAACCACAACCATCACCATGCATGCATTCAAACATGACGACTCTCCCTGTGTGCTTTAAGGAAAATAATTGAAGAATTGTGCCAATGAAGCTACATTTGGTAAATTTAGAAGAACTAAGATGGAATTCCATATGACTTAACACGTTATTATAGTTGCCTGTGAATGTTCTCACTCATCCAGGTCATAGTTATTCTGGGCAAATAAACCGAAAGCAACTGGACTCGCTAATATGTCTGTGGAGACGTTTCGCCTCTTATCCAAGGGGCTTCATCAGTTCATGCTTGTCTGACTGGGCTAGTCTCATATTTGGAATTAAAACTGGCTTATAACACAATCAGTTCATAATCTTCAAAATAGATGGAATGTTTAACACATACAAACTCATAAAAATCCCCAAAATTGTTAAAAAAGCAGTTGATCAGATTAAAAATGTGTTTCTTTCAATCTGCACACAGTCCATCTAAAGCTGAAGAAGATCATGTGATGTCCCCACAAGCTCAGGAACAGCTACCTGGTGGCTCTTGTGCTGTGACTGTTGCTGCTGATCCAAGGTCAAGAATTAACTTTCAGTCTCAGTCAAATCATAAAGAATGTTTTGTGTGATTGAGGGACTAAAAGCAGAATAAAAAAAAACAATAAGGTCAACACATGCTATGACCTTATTGCTAATCATTGATGATTATATTCATATTGTATCACTCAGTCAATAACGACCGACGGGGTTATTGATGAGCCTTGCAGGAGACAAATGGCATTTTTACCTCGTAGAGACCGGATGGGGTGAACCATTCCTCTGGAAAACAGATGAGCATTCAGCCTGCGGATATCATAATCACAGTGTGGCTTTTATTTACTAGAGTTGTCATACCCCGTGTCATGTGCTGCGGTCCCTCCACAGGACCCACGGCGGAGCGGAGGGTCGATCCACCGCCTCTCTGTCCCCTCCCTCCCGTCGGCGTCCCCTGCCGCCGAGCGCGGCCACACCTGCATTAAACTGGGAAAGTCCGTCCGGTAGAGCGGCAGAGACGCCGAAGGGCTTCCAGAGAGCGGAGGCAGGAAGCGGAGCACTTTTAGCAGCTGCGCAGGACCTCGGACACCGAGAAGGAAAAGGGTGAAGGCATGAAAGGAGTAGACTACAGTGATATTGAGACTTTGCAACAGCGGAGACAGGTTGGGGAATTTGGATTAAAGGCGAAATAGACCGGAACAATTCGGAATAAAAGAGACCGAGTCCGAGCAGCTGAGCGCACAGGTAAGATACGCTACTGCTGAATATGAATTGGTAGAAAAAGAAGGAAGGCGTCTCATGACAACTTTTTAGTCAGCTTTTGCTGTTATTTTGTTTCTTTATTTCTCATAAAATTCCCTGCTTGTGTACGCATGGGCTGCTTGACCAGTATCCGGACTCTGATTCTGATTCGGACTAAACTTATTCTACCTTCCTGTTTATAAGGGTTAAAACGATTACCTATTGGACAATACTGGATAATAAACAGATAAAGTTTTGATCAATCAGAAGGTCATTCTTTTATTGATTAATGGCACTTGTCACTTTGGTAATCAATAATACAGTGAGTTCATATTGAATTTGTGTCACTTGCTGAGAAAGAATTGCAGAAAATGAATTTTCTTTATTAAGCTAAAAAAAAAACCATAATCCACCAGCTGCTAAAAACATAGCTCAGCACGTTGGGTCCCTTTTCTTATTTTCCCAATTATGTTTGATTTATTGGCTTAATGAAGATGACTTGGCTGTATATTCTTATCATGTCTTATTATAAGTTTTCTTGTTACTTTTTTTTAAAGCCATGTCTAATCCTATTAACTCTCCATGATCCTCAAAGTCATCCAAAGTTCTGAGATGAAAAGCCAGCTCTGTTCAATTCTGGGGACTTGCTGGGAGGCTATGACAAATATTAATAGAATTTAAAAACACAAAAGCCATATTTTGTCCACAAGCTGCTTACACTGAATGTTTACCTTATGTTGTCACCTGCAACTGAATATTCAATCATTGTTTAAGCTAATACCTCAGCAGACAAGACAGAGGCATTTACTTTACACACATCTATTTTTAATGAATGTAATTGGGACTTTAAAGAGTTATGTCTGTACTATAAAAATCTGGTTAGGGTTATTTTCTCCCAGCAGCAACAGTGTAATGTTTTTGTGGTCTGTACTTCCTCGAATGAATTGCCTATTTTCTTCCATTTAAAAACAAGGAAGTAAAACATGTTGACATCATATCACACCCTTTGCACCAACCTTTGCACCAGCAAGATGGTAGTTACCAAGTGCATATAAAATGCTCTGTAGAACATCGATACGTACACAAGTGTACTCTGATACACTTTGAGGTCAATTCTGCTGCATTGTGGAAAATTCATAAACCTCAGACAGAGGAAGTGTTGTCGAGTTAATGCAAGTAGAACAGATCAATAGACTGACCAGGCATGGCCCCCCCTGTGCCACTTTGCTTATAAAGATCTGTTGTAACTAATCTAAAGACCAAAGAGGAATCATGACAGCAACATGCTGTTGCTCCCAATGCACCGAAAATACTGTTGAGATCTTTTAAGATTAAGGCTAGCTCCAAAAAAGAAGCGAGGCTGAAAACAACATGTGATAGGCTTCATTAGAAAAGAGCCTGAAGTCAACACAGAGAGCTGGATGAAAGAGCTGAAGAGGAAAACAAAGTGGGTCGGGGAGTGTGTATGGGAATGACCATGCAAAGCAGAGGAGAGCTCTGTTTAGGTGAAGGGTGTGCTTCTGGCTGTGTGTGTGTATATGTAGATATATACCTGTGTGTGTGTGTGACATGGATGTCAGAGAAAGACCTGAGCACAGAGTACACCAGAATCTTAAATATCCTCAAGAGGCATTTAGTTTCACAGTCAGCAGATACACAGAGTCAGGCATGTAATGTGTCATCAATAGCAGCGTCACTGTCTGCATCCACCTCTGTCCTTGGGAGTAAAAATGTAACCGCTTATAAGCATAATCAGTTCAGGTTAACAAGTACGATGCAGTGAGAGTTTCTGAAAGCTTGTAGACATTTTTTGAGCTGAGGAAAGTCATTCTTTTCTTGTTGCTGACCCGTCTTAAATGCTAAACACAACTTTAAGCTGCTTTTTGCTTTATTTTTTCAGTCAAGAGCCACGTTAGCTCCACTTCGAAACTGTACATTGCTAAATGCTAACATTTGCCGGCTAACCCGTTTACACTGACGGTGCTGTGCTGATATTCAGTAGGCATACTGTTTCCCATGTTCATGATCTCAGTTTAGATTGTGAGAAAAGCTAACATTTGCTAATTAGCACTAAACACAGAGTAGGCAGCTGAGGCGGATTTGAAAGTCATTAGTTTCACAGGTATTTGGCAGTTCTGTTTATTGGCCAGGACCAGTTGCTAAGCAACCAGGATGTTACGGGTCCATAGGCCAAGTAATAGTCTGACATATTTCGTACTAATTAAACAAATGAGATGTAACCTGTTAATCACTTAGCCTTTGAAGGGTTGGTGGGCAGATTTTGTTACCTTTGGACATTGCAAGGCTAGGTGTTTCCAGTTGTTGTGCTAAGCTTAGCTAAGCTAATCAGCTGCTAGTTGTAGTCTCTAGCATACTGATAAATCTACAGCATGTCAGGAGCGAATGCCTATGCCAAATTTCATGGCCATCCATTCAGTTTATTTTTCTGAGGTATGAGATAACCACACATGTCAACTTAAAGGTTGTGCCAGTGAAATAAACAAGGGCTCTAATAAGTCAGTAGGCTTTATTCTCTGGGGAACATGAATGTTTGAGCATGATTTCATGGCGATCAAAGTATTTTCTCAGCCTAAATCATGAGGTGCCTCTGCAGTACAGAGACGTCACTAGGTAGTCAACAAAATAAGATAGACATCCAGACATCGAGCAAGCCATCTCATTCATTAAAATCATTATTGCTAGACAGCCAATATCAAATTAGAATATGCTTAAAATCAACTCTGAACCCACTAGAGGAAAGGAGGAGGGTAAAAAGAGGCTGGAGAAAAAAAAAAAAATGAAAAGATAGCCTCTTTCCCATCGTCAGCAGGAGTGAAGCAGAAGGGGACCAGCATGTTAATTGGTGATTTGATTAGTGTTTTAATATTGCAGCTGTGCACGACAGAGTGAAGAAGTCGGCTGTCCAGAGGTTTTTCTTTTTTAAATCAACAGTCACTCCACCAGTGCAGGGACTGACACAGCTTAGTCATTATGCATGTCATTCAGCTGATTTCCAGCAACTTCCAAAAACAAAAAAATAAAAAAAGTCTGCTTTTGTTTGGTAAAGGAGGCTATTTGACAGAAGAAGAAATATTCAAGACATTTTTTTCTTTTTGAGTTGGGCCCAACATTTAAGAGCCCCATTTGGCTCCTGCCATAGTAAAGGGACTAAATGGGCCCACAGCCTGTGCTAAACTGAACTAGATATGGCTGGGCTTCATTTTGTCAACAGCAGTGTGAGAGGAGGAGGCTCTATTTAAAAAAGAGCGAAAGGCCATATGCCATATTAGATAACAGATGAAAAATGTGCATTTTCATGGATCATATTTTGATTTTCAAGGTTTATATTGTTAATGTGTGTTTGCGTAAGGGGTTGACAATGCTGAATAATTTTACTTAGGGTTGATGAATAGGTGGATTTTCCAATGCTAAGAATGATGGGAAGTAGATACAAGAGGGTGTGAGGGGGTAATGACACTGCAATCTCACTGAGAAAACAGTGTAAATACCACAGCATGAAAACAGGTGCAACACACTGTGTATATGTGTGTGCTTGCATGCATTATGCCACAGGGGCTTTGAGTCAGGCAGCATTACCTGGAGCCAGAGGGGAATCTGTGGCAGACAAGTAATCCCCCCCTACCCCATACGCACATCTTTCTCTCTGACACCAAAATGCCAGAGCAGACAGCAGACGGGAGAGATAAGAAGTTAGCTAGATAAAGGAGCATTGGTGGTGAGACAGATGAGGAAAGGAGCGAGGTAGAACAAAGTAAGGAAGGTGTGGAAAGCTGGCGAGATAAGGAGGGAAAACAGATGGGGATGAGTGTGTGTGTGTTTGTATGTGGATAAGGTGTCAGGGGGGCAGGTCTTGGCTGGTTGTGACGGTCAGGGTAATGCCATGCTATTAGCTGAGAAATGAGCTCACTCAGAAAAGGTGGAATTAAACCAGAGAGGAGCCAGAGAGCAAGAGGGAGAATTGAAACAGGAGGGATGTTTTTGTGTCTCAAGACACATCAGTGACCGTTTAGAGTCTACGGCCAAGCTAGCATGCTAACATGCTCACAATGACAATACTGATGCAGGTACAATATCTACTTTGTTATCTGTATCAGCATGCTGTCACTGACGTCAGAGTACAGGCGAGACTGATAAGAATATTATTAGTTTAGATTTGGTCATAAACCAGAGAAGTTGCAACCTGATGAAAGCTCTTGATGAAGAGTCAGATCCTCACTGATTATAATTCATCCCCAGAGGAACCCGAACATGTGCCGCAAAAATCTTGGCAATCATGTCATAGTTGTCAAGACATTTGTCAACAAATGTCAACCTGATTGTGCTGCTAAAGGAAAAGTCAAGCAATCAGCAAAAATAATTAGTTAACATCCTCTGGGGATCATGAATACCCCTACATAATTTTACTGCAGTCCATCCAATAGCTGTAAGAGACCGACCGACCGACCAACCAGTGCTACCATTTCTGTAGTATGGCTAAGAAGAAATCATTGGTTTGTGATGAAAATTGTTATGGCTGCAACATTTCAGTCATTCCAGTGAAGGGGCTCATCTGTGCACCCCCCCTAACCCCCCATCTTAAAGCTTAAGCAGCTCTCATTTTGATTGGATTTGTAATTCAGATGATACAGTAAAAGCCAATAATCATAAATCAGTTTCTAGAGACAAAGAATCTTAGATATTT
>JAUZTA010000025.1:7712173-7722859 GCA_034780835.1 Ctenochaetus striatus
CATCTATCAACTTTGTTTTTTTGCACCACAGGCCCTAAACTCATGTTATTTTACATTATCGGTCATATAGACAGATCTTAAATTTGAGAAAAAGAGCTGAGGTATTTACATTGGTTGTGTGTGTGCGTGAGTATTTTTCTGTGTGCTTGTTTTCACCTCCACTTTGTGTGATGTAGCGCACCCATGGTAATGCCTGGTAACCGCTCTTCTCTATAATCTTGAGGTAACGCACCTAGAGAGCACAGACAGATGAAATACAGTTATTTCACTCACTTACACACTTTCAATATATAAAGCCTGTATGCTTTACTGTGTGTTTGTAGAAGCTCACTTATCCAAACTCGGTGACGCCTATTTTTTGGTAAAATGATCTTTCCTTGATAGACTGATTAAAATCTCCCACATTATGACTGCATTTTTTTCAGCAGAGTTGCTGAATTCTAAGGGGAGAGTGAGCTGTGATTTGAGAGTACAGAAAGAGGACTTCACAGGTTATTTATTTAGTCTAGATTAGTGAGAGCCATTTGCAATCACTGCAGTGCAGCCATGTGTGAATGTCAAGCGGTGCACCGTTGAAACAGAGAAAAAACAAGGAAGCAGAACCAAAGGCAGAGTGTGAAAAGGATTTTTATTAAAGGGTCCAACCTGAATCCCAGACACGGTGAAATAGGGGATCTCAAAGTTAACTGTGATTGGTCTCTTTGCATCCATCTCCTCACTCTCCACACTGGGAAGGCCAAAATGAGCCCGCATCATGTACTCCTTACCACCCTACATGTGCAAAAACAGAGGAGAGAGAAAGTCACATCACTGCATCTGATAAGAACATCACATGCAGAGTGACGTTGTTCACAAAGCTCTTCAGATAAAACAGTTTAGCTTGTTTTGCTCCCAGGTGTCTGACTCCAATTAATACAAGGTTGTTCTGTCTGAAAACAAAACAAACTTCATATTTGCGGCAATGCGACACACCTCTCGTGTCATATCAAGGTGAATTAGATTTCAAATTAATAACGTTTAGCATATGGCAATCATATAAAGGCTACAGACACAAAAACAACAGGTTAATTATTTTAGTATCTTTCTATGAACAGTAAAACACTCAAAAACTAAGTTAATGTGTTCATTGGGACTGTGTGGGTGTTCACAAATACAGAAATTTTCTATTTAATATATTGCTGTAACTCTGTCAGATACAGAGAAAGTGTGTTCATTTAGACTCCATTTGTCATAGTAGGAAGGTGAACATGGAAACCTTTTCATCTCTTTTCTTTCCTACAGCGTAACATAAAACCCGCTGAGTAAGAAACCTGTTAAAGATGATTACATCACAGTTTTAAAACGGCTGAAGGCACGCTGACTTACTTCTAAAAACTTGTTACAGAAGGGTGGTGATTGTGAAACAGAGATGTCAATAATTGGGCGAAGCTGAAACTGTGGACGAGTGTATTTACCAGTCTCTTATCACAACGAGCCACTGCTTCATCTTTGCTTCCTTGAACCTCCATCAAACATTAAAAGTTAAGCATGCTTTCCTTTGAGAATATGCAGTTTTATAGCGTCCAAAGGTTGACAGTGACAGAGAAAAAATGCACTGCAGAGTCATGCGCAAGCTGGGTAACAATACGTCACCCATGATGGCAGTTCTTAACCCTCGCTGACAGGCTGAAGGGGTAATGAATGACTGAGGGGATATCACAACTTGACAGATAAAAAGGAACTTCAGCTGAATTAAGGCCCTTAGAGTTTTTTTAAATTTCTTTTTGAAGACTTTTGCAGAGGCTGACGTCAACATTGTGAGAAGGGCAGCAGAAAATGGAGAGATAAAATGTGACTCTGTTGTGTCTTATGTGTGTGTGTGTGTGTGTGTGTGTGTTGGGGGGAGGCTGATCATAATGTGATAAATAGCTGCTGTCTAACACTTGTCAGAGTTAAAATACAACTTTATTTTTTGACACTGGGGATGGTTGAAGTTTATGAAGCTATCAGCCATTATCAGTGGTGGAAAATGTACTGAAATGTTTTGCTTAATTAAAAGCAGTAGCCAAACTAGTGGCCTTATTTGTTCAAATAAATCTAAGAGTATAATTTTCCTCTGAGGTGTTGCGACACATAAAAATAACAGCACAAAATAGAAATACTTTAAGTACAGTGCCTTGTACTCAGTTACTTTCAATCACTGTTTATCAATCTGATGGTGCCTTTAAATCCTTATAATGGTGGAACAACAGAATACTCTTCTTCAGCATTAACATGTACTAGACGTGTTACAGGTAACAAACTGTGATATTTTCTTGACACTAACAGGGAAAGACTTGATGTTCCATTGCACCACGTTCTTCTCGGGCACCCACTTGGTGCTGCCTGTGCTGGTCTTGAATTTGGGTGAGTCAGCGTCACTGGGCACTGGCACCAGAATGGACACGTTGTTGGCAGTGGACCGACTCTTAAACTGACTCCGCGCCTGTGAAGGTGAAAGAGGAGAGAGTTCAAGTGTCATCTGAGACCTTTAAGAATGAAAAAAAAAAAGGAGCTTGCACATCAAAATTCAAATCGAGGAGGTCTTTATGATTATGCACACAGTAGCTTGTTATTTTGAGACCGTGCGGCCGTCGCTGTCTCAAACAGATGGTAAGCGGTAATCCACCTGAGAAGTGTGTGTCATAAATACTAAATAAGGTTCAGTGAAGGGACTAGATGAGTGGATAAGGACACAGTACTCTGTGTGTGTGTGTGTGTGTTTATGTTTACATGTCACTCATCATTACCTTCACCTTGATCTCCACACGGCTGTGAGAGAACTTCTCAATCACGCTCTCGATCCATATGAGAGGCTTCACCTGTCAGGCAGAGAGAGTCGGTGGACAAGGTCAGAGGGGCGAGCGCCGAACTGAGCTGCATCACTGACACACATCAGCGGAGTGACACGGCGGAAAGGACATACACAGACTGTGTTTGTACAAGGGAGACAATAACTGTTAAGAGAGCTCACAGGTCACATGGATTTCAGGCACCGCAGCCCCACCGGAGAATCCTTAAGGTCAGTGAACGACATGCACACAAGCGTGAGAGGACAAGTGGCAGCATGTGGCAGCAGTAGATAACTGAACAGCTATTTATTAAAAAAAATAAGAGCTATCCATTGTAACTTGGGTTTATACGTATTAGATTTGCTTAGTGTGACATTAGTTTAATAGTCTTTAAATTACACTGCTTCAGTTAGCTTTGCACAGATGAGTTGTTTTATGCATTTATATTTAAGAGTACATTCCAGACTCTGTTCTTCTTTACTTATACTTGAATAAACACGTTAAATCAGTACTTCTGCTTTTAGGATATGTGCGCTTTTGCCACCTCTGTATATTCACAGTCTAGTACAAGTAACCTCACTTACTATAAATCTACAAGATCTCTTCAGATATACGGTTTTATCAAGGAAGATACTGATATTGAACGATTTGGTTTTTTGCAACAATGTTAACTGAGGCAAAATACTTCAGAGATAACAGTAAACTTTACTGTCAATAATGACAGCTTCAATAAATGTAACATAACAATAGACAGTAGACTGTTTACTGGAAGTTGAATATAAATAATAACTTAATACAGTTCAAAAACACGCAATAAAACAAAACTTACTGACATAAGAGTAATAAGGTTTAAATATCATGTAAAATATCTCTATACTTTAAATTACACTTAACAACTTAGAAGCAAATACTAATATATTTGTGAAAAGAAAATATCTGTTTCTAGTAAATTATCAGTTTACCTTAATTAACATCACAATTCCTGTTTGTGAATTCAGATACTCACAGGAAGATAAAAGAAAGAGGGGACAAAGAAGAGGAACATTCTGGCATTTGATGGCGGCTTTGTACGAGCCTTACTGTGAGACAATTAGGACGTGTGTTCCTGATGTTGCTGATTTGTAGGTGCTGTGAGTGTGTGTCTGTGTGTGTCTGTGTGTTGGACAGAAACATTTGTCGGCGTGTCCTACTCACTGTAGTGTTGAGGCGGTAGGACATGAGCTCGCTCTCGCCGTCGGGGGGGATGAAAGAGATGGTGCGGTCGTTCTCGAAGCGTGACAGACGGACACACTGATGAAACTTCACATCCTCCAGCTCCACCGTCTTACTCTTCTCTCCTGGCACACACACACGCACGCACACACACACACACAAACACAAACAATACACACACACAGAAATACACAAAAAAAGATTGAGAGCCTTCCACGCAGCCTTGGGGAAATCAAGGTCATGGTGAGGATGACTGACAAACACTCACTCAGTCTTACTCTTTCACACGCACACACACACACACACACACACTGTACACGCTGTGTGCTACTGAATCCATCTGCCTTCTCCTTGTCCCCCACTGAACAGTTATTTAGCTGCCACAAACAAACGCGTACACACACTGGCTGCCTTCAAAACCGACTGCCATCATCTTCTCCCCCACTGAAGCCCATTCAGCTGCCTCACAAACACATCCACACCTGCACTGATTTAATAAAGGAGACAAATATCTTTCTATCAGAGAGGAAGTAAACCCCTCTGACAAAACATACATCTGTTACTGATATTAAGAGTTTTTTTTCTTGCTCTTGCTCTGCCAGAAAAAACACCAATCAAAAGCTTTTGATTTGTTTTGCTAAAAATTAATCCGCCTACTACGCTAATACTGATCTTCTTTTATGTTCTTTTTTTACGTGAAATACACCTACAAGGAGGTCTTCGTGACAGTTGAAGATGCCAGGCTTTTATCCTCAGTCTGTCATTAGTAAATGACTGCTGAAGTACACAAACATTTACGTCAGCCTGCCACACAGAAACTGCCTCAGGAGGAGGTTTTAATCTTTAGTCTACAAAGCCACAAGTGAACCGTTGGGACTTTTGCCTAATAAATAAACTACAAATGTGTTGTTGATTGATTCTCTGTTTACAGACTAATGGAAACAGAATAAAAGTGCAGTTAACGATATAGTTACCAAAGTAAAGTTTGTGCTCTACCCTTTATCCGACCTACATTTCTCAAACTCTACTGGAGTATCACAGAGGCTGCTAGATAAAAATCAGCGAATTGTGCCGGGTAGATTGTTTTTCTTCGTGAAAAAAAATTAAGACTTTCCCAGGCAGTTCCTCTCAAGGGTGGAGTGAGAGTGCAGCAATGGGCAGTTAAAGCGTGACCTCCTTAATGGTAGCATCTGCAGTCTGCTGGAGAACGGCTGATGTTCTCCTCCTCGGTGGTTAATGGAGGGTGCTGAGTGGAGGAAAACTGCTGTAATGACTGTGGGCCTGTGGGCCTCCGACTAAATCCCCCATTCACCAGTCAGCTAAAGCCTGCTTCACCTGCTCAGAATGCAACACTGGACCAGCACTAACGCCTGCCAGAGAGGAATATGTGTGTGCGTGTGTGTGTGTGTGAGTGTGAGTGAGTGTGAACGCAGCTTCCTTGTTCATTGTTCTCTCTCAAGTGTGAGTACGTGCGCAGGTTTGTGTTTGCATGTTTGCTCGCTAGTTGCTCGTGTCTCTATTGATTTTGCATGTGTGTGTGTGTGTTTGGGTGACAGTTCCTCATGCGGGGGTGACGACCAGCTGAGGTGAAGTCTAAGGACAACACGACAACGCTGGACAAGCAAAGCAGGCAGGCCCCTTCGGAACATCTTCTTTCTCTCTATTCCTGTTTGTTTTTATGTCTACAGCACAGACGCGCACACTCCTGCACACGCACACCCACACCTGCATGTAGCATTATCAAGAAGACAAGATATAAAGGTCATATGGGACACACTCAGTCATTGCTGGGTCCTCAGGGGCTGGAAGAAGAGACAGGTGTGTGTGTTTGTGTGTGTGTGTGTACTTGTCAGGTGAGGATCAAAGATGCAGCACTGTCCCCTGTGATTCAACTTTAAAGCTGCTCTCACCTGTTTTTATCCTTTTAATACACAGCAGCAGACAGGAGGAACCTAATCTGTTTTCTGTCTGCTGTCGCACAGTAAAAAAGGAGACAGAGGGAACACGGGGAACCGTTTTATAATGACATTTGGTAAATGTTTCTGTCCAAAGCATCTCACAGCGCTGTGACATCACTAGGACGGGAAAGAAGAGACAATTTAACAAAGACTTCTTAGCATTTAAAGGTTAAAGAGACGGTATACAACTTATTAAGGACTGGGCAGCACTCTTTGCTCTTGTTTTCCTAATGTCTTTCTCTTTTTCTTCTTTTCTACCAGGTAATGTGTCTTCTTGCTATTGGCAAAACTTGCATACAGGGTCAGCCTGAAGCCAGACTTCCTTAACTGGACTTTACTGGACGTGTGGGCCAATTTAACTTTAAATCTTATAACGAATCAGCTGTACATGCTAGGACTTTACAGATTTAATAAAACTGTGGGCCCAATGTAGCCAGAGTGAATACTTTTTTAGCTGGCAGAAATTATGAAGTCAATCACTCTGTTTTCTCAAAATTAAACCTCTGTCTCCTGATACATTTTTATACTTAGATAAAAAATAAAACAATATAAAATATAAAACCAAATTGGCTACACTGTATTTTCAGAATTGTCCTCCACAAATGACCCAGCCAGATATCGAATTAACAATGAACTAATGAAATCTTACAAAAATTTCAAAAAAATACAATTTTTTAAGGTGTGGTTGATGTGGTGTGGTAAATTTCAACACTCTTATCTCAAAATCAATTTTTTTTTGTCAGAATTTTGATTTCCATCCCTGATATTAAAAATGGTAGAAAATAAGAAATAGAGCACTTTCAAACATCAGTATCCTACTTACCGAGCAACCAGTCTTAGTAAAAATAAATCACAGACATTATATGTAGTGTAAATGAAGAATGCAAATTCTCAGAAATTTGTCGCTATAATACATTTTTGACAAACATTTAAAATCTGCCTTTACATGCAGCCTTGGAGATGCCTGAATAAATATGAAGCCATCTATGGTTTTTCAGTTGGCAGGTGGCTTTAGGTGTAAGGTTATAAGGCCGTTTCTTTGTGATGCAAATGAACATCTCATGTTTACTCAGGCATCGTGCTGGGAAACCACTGCCTTGCGTGTTTTAAATGTCTCCCTCCTCCAACACACCTGACTTGAATGATGAGCTCGTCATCAAGCGCTGCAGAAGCCTGATAACGACCTGTTCATTTGAATCAGATGTGTTGGAGCAGGAAAAGATCTGAAACATGCAGCTCAAGAAACGCTGCACATGATTTCAAAGATATTTTAATTCAGTTTTAATTTGAGTGTATAACTCAGCTCAGTAGCTGTAATTTGAATTTTTCTTTTTGAAGAAGAAAAATTAATATGCATGCATTTTTATAGGTGATTAATGTTTATATCATCTCTTTAATTTTTTCGCTATTTATTGGTTCCACCTTTTGAAATTGAAGACATGACAAATTACAACTGAAAATATCTGCATTCGATTTGTCAGCTAGACAACAAAAGTAATTTAAAGTAAGTAATTTGGAGGTGTCTCCTTGGGCGTTTTTTTACCGAGACAATTAATTGGAAAATAATCTGTATGATTGATAATGAAAATGATTGTTAAATGTCCATGTAGAGGCTGTGAATCTTTTGAATACCATGGTCATAAAAACAAAAATATTCCCAAACACAACACTCACATCCACAAGCCTTCGACAAACTCTCTCAAAAAATTCTAATAAGTGATCAGGATATATCTGAGGGTCCTTCAGGCAGTTGTACACACTAAAGTGTTGAACCAGAGTTCTTGGATAAAAGTCTATTTGCCTTTACTGACTGATTTTTAAAAACATTCTCTGTGCAGGCTTAATCTAAGCCCTTTTTTTGATTAGAAAATGTTATAAGAGTAACCTGTATGATATTTCTGTGCTCCTGGTGGTAACCATTCTGGGGTTTCTCCACCAGAGGGCAGTGTTAAATGATTAATACTCTCACATGTTAGCAGCATCCAGCTGTGATAAAATGTGCATATCAGGCAATATGATAAACACAAAATGACTGTGAAATGATGTGTTAAAAAGTGCTGAGGATGAGAGTGCAAAACCTGCATTAATATCTGTGAAAATATTCAGTATATGTGTGTGTGTGTGAGTGTGAGTGTTGCTGTATCTGTCAGTGTGCTTGTTTGATCATTAATTCTGATCTTTTTTTTGGTGGATATGTTTTTTCCCAGACTGCAACACGCAGCAGGGGGATTGTGGGCTGCATATACAGGATATCCACAGACCCTCACCTTTCATCTGCAGGGCTGTAGCCTGGGGTGAGGATTAACTCAGAGGCAAAGAGGCTAGACAGTGATGAAGTCTCTCTCCTTCAGTAAGGAGCGGCAGGGGGGAAGAAATGTAAGCAAAAAAAGAGGATGGGCAAAGAAGAAGAGGAGAAGAAGAAGCAGGAGAGGGTGCAGGAATAGACAAGAGGAGATGAAGCAGTGGGAGACATTAATGGGGGGAAATTGGGAAAGTAGAGGGGAAAGGAAAGGGAAGATGAGAAAGGATGAAAGCTAAGCTGAGTGTGGGATCTGCAGAGGTGACGGGTTTAGAGAGAAAGAGGAGGGGAAGATGGGAGTGTGAGGGTGAGTTCAAGGAGTGGAGGGTTATTAGGCAAGTACCAAACCATCACCAAAATGTATATTTACAAACCATTTTGACATTTTAGCGTCATTTATAGCATATTTTTTTAAAAAAACGAAAGTGTATTAAGGGTGTGTTAGTTTTCATTCAACACAACATTTCCCTGTAGACAGTTTCCAAGTTCTCTATCAAAAATGTCAAATTTTGGCTGCTTGAGGTACCAAACATCTCGAAAATATTCCTTTCACATCACTTTTGTATAACAGTGTGTTGCTGTCAGCTCAGTGTGTAAAATAAAGTGCTTTTGGTCCTCATGAAAGTAAAGACAGATAAAAAGATGAACTTCCGAACCCATAGCTAATGCTGCACAGGCATATCACGATACTTGAACTGAAAAACAACACATATTTTCCCAGAAGCGGCAGATTCACATTGCCAAACTTAGCAGTTGTGTGATTTGCATTACTGAAGCCAGTGATTCCAAACCAGGGCCGGGGGTAGTTTTCTAGTTTCTCTTCTCTGTATTTATTGGACATGATTCAGTTTAATGTCCATGTGAATGTACTGCTTCCTCGTGTGCATTGCTTTTACACATCTGAGACACATCTAACTGCATACACTGAGGCCGACTCACTGTTACTTACTGCCTGTGATTTCAAACAGCACTTTGTCATTGAGTCCCAATCTGAGTTCGGGCATCCCCGACAGGACCACTTTGAGCTTGATGGTGCCAACGATTTCACTCCGCAGGACGCTGCCATTGGCGCTCACCTATAGATGGAAGAGCAAAGCAGTACAATAACATGAGAAGTATTACTTTTTGCTTGGAGAACAGCATTCTGATCACTTTGAAATATTTTAACAGCTGATATTAGCACTACCTAAATTTTACCTTGAAGTATAACAGCTTTATTGTTAACAAATACAATGGCCAAGAGTTGCATTATTCAAAAAATGAAACTCTACAGATCAGTGGTGGTACTCCTGCTCATAGACAAAGAGAAGTAAACAGACCAGATGATACTCAGATCAGCCTTTCAGCTGATGCAAAGCAACTGTACTAAAAAACTCTCAGCATGCAGCGTGAGAAATGTAAGCAAGGCACTGATGTGAAAAGGGATGAGGAACCTCTGATTTTTATTTATTTATTTTTTCAAGTCCCTGGTCACGGAAAAGGAAGTGCAAATGGCAGCTGCTCTGCAGTGTTTCAGCTTCCCTTTAACTCACGAAAACCTGAAACTGCTGTCCTTGAAGTGCTGCTCCAAGGACATGAAATTTCAAAGGAAAGTCATTACTCCCTCTCTTACTCCACATCATGTTCATGTTTACAAATCTGTGCTGTGTTTTTAGCTCCAGGAAACCTGAGCGAATGTCTGTATTTCTCACTTAAAATTATATAACATTTTTATCTAATTGGGTCTCATGTAGTCTGGTAACATAGCATTATTATACTGATCTCTGAGTACTACTATGTATGTGGTACAGCTCACATTAGGGACACAGGATGATAACTCAGAATGAGAAGAATAACTTGACTTGTTACATTCTTAGTTAATGTTATTATTATTACTATTATATCATTAGTTAAAATTCTACTGTTGTTCTACTAATTGCTGCAAAGTTTGCAAGAACATTTTTCTGTTACAGCAACTGGAGAGCTAAATCATATTGCTTCATCATTAAATAACATCTTAAGTTTATATTTTAACTAGCAAAAAAATTGATGTTTTCTGATGTATTACGTCTGCTAGAATTACTGACTAACCTTTACATAACTGTATACAGTAAGTCACTCCTTTGTACAGTAAAGAAACATTAATAACAGAAATGTTCTATTGAGCAAGAACAGAGGGTTGTTTATACTAGAGACTGTTTCCTTCACAATTCAATTCAAGGAAAGAGGAAAACTGTTTAGAGGAGTCAAAACATGCCAGAGCTTTGAAAGTCAGCTCTAGCAGGGACGCACCCACTTAGCCTGAGGGAGACACTCTGATCATCTATTTTCATCTGAAATTGTTGATGAAAATCAATCTTTTAACTACTGGAAGACATTGAATGAGTCATACATGTATTTAAGAGTTCCTGAAAAGTGTTTTCTGTTT
>JAUZTA010000025.1:7785858-7797943 GCA_034780835.1 Ctenochaetus striatus
GAGTGTTGGAGACCGATCCTGCCTTTGCCAAAGAGCATGGAACCGCCTCCACCCTCACCTCCCAGCAGCTGCTGCAGTTCGCTGTAGACGTGGCGACAGGGATGCACTACCTAAGTGACAAACAGGTAAGAGGAGAAGGGAAGCGTGTCTGCTGGTTGCTGCTTCTATGTCTCTTTGGATGGATGAGCAATTTTTCTAGATTTGAAGTCTCTCTGGCATTTTGTTAAGCAAAGTTAAATGACAAACAACAAATAATAAGATTTAGTGAGCTCTGACTGGGCAACATAATCCAGATATTATATTAACTGCCCTTCCCACTTCCTGATAAGCTAGACACCATTTTAAGTCATAACAAGTTATAATTGTAAAGATGTGACTGTGTTGCTTCGGCCAAATATATTAATATTTTTAGAGGATTTTGTATATCTTTGTCCATTTAGAGGGACGTTTTATAATGCTTGCTTGAGACTTAACATCATCCAGAATCAAATATGAAATAAGCACTCACTACACCGCACTGAAGCGAATACACAGATACATCATGATTAGATGTTTGACAAGGATTTTACCAGTAATAGCTCTCCTCTTGTCCTCTCCACTCTCTCTGTACTAGTTTATCCACAGGGATCTTGCAGCCAGGAATGTCCTTGTAGGAGACAACCTTGTGGCGAAGATAGCAGATTTCGGCCTTTCACGTGGCGAGGAAGTTTATGTTAAGAAGACAATGGTAAGTGCAGAGGGACGATACACAGCTTCAGCCAAGAGCAGGCCCAAGTTGTTTGTGGGATATGGATCTTTGTTTTCCACATACATGTATGTCCACTTTGATGAGCTGGATTAAGGCTGTTATTAGCTTCTATTGTAACAACTGTTGTAGTGCACTTATTTCCCACATACTGAAGACAGCCGCTAAAAGTCTACCAAGCTTAACATTTACAAAGACATTTACAAACAAACCTTGCATAATACATTTTTTGCATGGTGACATTTGTCCATCAGCATTATGTCAGGTTAAATACAATCAAGCATAGTTTTAATGTTTGTGGTCATTTTGTTGTTGTGGTTTTTTATCTCAGACAGCAACTAAGAGATTCCAAAAGTACATGAGATGACCAGTAGAGGGCAGTCTTGTGTGAATACTGTCAACCACAAAATACTGTGGCATGTGGTGACACAACAGTGTACTTCTGTACATGAGCCCTGCCACCAACTTGTGGCAGCTAGAGTAGCATTCTTCCTTGTTATAGAATGAACAAAATCCTTTTTTTGTGACAACATTTTTTTTTATTGTTTAAACTTGTATATAAACAAGCAGACTCTTCACATGTTGACATGTGAACAAAGCAGATGGTTTGACATGACTCTGTTGCTTGGCTTTCAGGGGAGGCTGCCTGTACGCTGGATGGCCATTGAGTCCCTTAACTACAGTGTTTATACAACCAAGAGTGACGTGTAAGTTAAAGCTCTTCTGTTAAACTACTGTAACATAAATCCTGACTTTCCTCCAGCACATACTGCGACAGGTGGAATTTTTCATGTCAGACAGAGCTGACAATGTTTGTTAGGATTTTCAACATCTGTAGCATTATGTCTGCATCTGAAACTACTGTGCCAATTTGCAAACATTTGTCTGACGTTGGGGGCATATCAGGTTACATGGCAGGGTTTTGTCTGCAAAAAAAGGCCTGCAAGTTTGCATCATTAAGTGGTTTATTCTCACTTCCTGATGCACAATCTCTGATCAGCAAGTTCACAGAATCATGATTCTTCCTTCTTATTTCTTCTTAGGGATGGGTTGAACAAAATTAAAATTATTCCAGCAAATTTTTCATCATGTGTAACACGACACGCCTGCCTGCAGAAAACAACAAATCATCCCGCTGTCACTGCTGGAGTGAGAATAGTGTGCTGTGTACCTGATAAGCAAACCAGGAAGCCTTGGGTACAACTTAGCAGACAGGCCGAGACGTTGGGCTGTCAACTGTAGCCTATTTATACACAACAGAGAACAAGTTAGAATAGCGTGGACAGCTAACGGAAGGAGGGTGAAGGCTGCTTGCAGGGTCAGACAAAGTTGTAAACATTAGTAAGAGCGTGAGGAAGAGCACAGAGAGCAAGAGCAGGGATAGAGTGCAGGGTAGTGCACACAAAAAGAGATAAACAAGAGCAAAGGCGCAGGCCGACGGCACAAACAACACTTGTCTGCTCATATTATCTACCGCATGGCAGTGACATTTGAAACTGGTGGTTTTTCTCAAAAATTAAGTTGCTAATCAGATTGCAAGAACGGCGGTGGTTTACTGTGTTTGAGACACCCTGTGGTTCGCTCTGTTCTTCAGTTCCTGTACAAAATCATTTAATTTTTTTTACGTATTTCCAAGTGAATCATGAATTTTTTCTAAGCAATGAACAGTAAAAAACATGAAAATCATGAGGTTTTCACACAAAAAAGAAGCTTATTTACCTATTTAAGGATAAAGATTGGATTTCTATTATTTCAATTGTTACTGTGTGTGTAGATTAGCACTACAAGAAAAGGCTGGTTTCTTTGCACACTTTCTTATTTCATATATGACAAAGAATGAAGACACAGAGGCAATTATTATATTCAGATGCCAATAAGAAAACTTTTATATTTTCCTCCCATTTCCCTCTGATATATTCCTCACATATCTTGCATCTCTTAGGTGGTCTTTCGGTGTTCTCCTCTGGGAAATTGTAAGCTTAGGTAAGTAAGCTTGAAACCTAACATGAACCCAGTGTACAGATGCTGTGCCAATACTCCTGTTTACATGTGTATTACTGTTAGGTGTATATTCATGCTCACTTAAAAAACTTAGCCCCAGAAGTTCAGAGGACTCTGATGTAAAATTGATAACACTTCACCTCAGGAAATGTGGCAATTTTTTGTGATTATACTGATGTTGAGTGTTTTGTGTGTGGTTTAAATGATGATGACAGTCGTCAACATTTAACATTCATGACTCACCATTAATGTATTTTCTACTTTGTTTGTCAGGTGGCACACCATATTGTGGGATGACGTGCGCTGAGCTTTATGAAAAGTTGCCACAAGGCTTCAGGATGGAGAAACCCAAAAACTGTGATGATGAGGTGTAAGTATTCAGCCTTTTTGAGCTAGTAGCTAGCTCATTCTGTGTCGACATCTTGTGTTTTACCATTCATCCATGTTTCTCTCCCTGTTCAGCTACGAGCTGATGAAACAGTGCTGGAGGGATCGGCCCTACGAGAGACCCCCCTTCTCCCAAATCTCTGTTCAACTCAACAGGATGCAGGAGGCCAGGAAGGTAAAGCTGCACTCACACAATGTGGGGTCACAGGGAAGAATTAGGAAAATGTCCTGTTGTTCCCATTTGGGAGTGTTCAAACATCACTCCAAGATGGTTGAAATCATATGCATAGTCATATCACATAAGTAGAAAATGTAAGATTATGCTAAAAACATAAAAATATGCATTTTACTTACATGCCACATATTTTAATTCACACTCAGTCATTGCAGATTGTATGATTGTGTCCATTTACACTGTTTTGTTGAGGCTTTTGCAGTTTTTTTTACCATGTTTGATAGATCAAATGCTTATATGTTACACCTGCAAATATGACATAAATGTTTTCATTTTATTTTATCATCTGTGGCTCATATTCATGGTCTGTGCAATACTTTATAAGGTTTAGGGAAGCATTAAGGAACACATGGAACCATTATACTTCCAGCTTTCATATCACACACTTTGGATTTTAAATTACAATCAAAACAAAATCACAAACTTTTATCGATCTTTCAGGCTTATGTGAATATGGCTCTCTTTGAGAACTTCACCTATGCTGGGATTGATGCCACAGCTGAGGAGGCCTGACTACCAGCCCCCCCAGACCCTAGCATGCCACGTAGCCCCAAGAGGAAGTCCAGAGGATGGTCGCCACGTTACAGCCACCTCCCTGCTGCTCAGCGGCGAGACAGGAGGACCAAGCGCTCTACCAAAGTCACCCAGCTATAGATGGAGGACTGTGAAAGGACACTGTGTGGAAGTATCAGAGGCATTAAGGAGATGAGAAGTATTGCTGGGCCTTGGATGGAGAGATGCAAACCTTTTGGGAAATACCAACCCCTCTCTGTCTTCAAACCTGTACCAGGAAAAAGGGCACAATGTTGTACCTTTTGCTGTGACAAAAGTTACAATGCTGGATCATTTTTTCTGAGTAATGAGGGGACGTGGCGCATGAGGAGCTATGTGACTTGCTAAAACACCACAGGGTCTGTGGGGTGTCAACGCTGGACTTTTTATTTTTTTCTCCATTGCTCTAGATGGAGAGGAAAATCTTTTCCTAAAGATGAAGTTAAAAGGACACAGTGTGGATCACAAACAATGCAGTTCTCAGACTGTTAAAAAAGAAACATACAATGTAGCACTTAAAAGCAACCTTTTTCTTGTCATCTGTGTCTTTTACTATTTGCCTATCACTGCCATTTGAATGTAACTACTACTGTTTGTATTTTGTTTATTTGTGAAGAACACATAAATGTATCACACTCCTATTTAAATGTAGTAACAGTCTGGTATAAATGCCACCATGGTGAATATTAGATGCATTGCATGCAGTCTCTCACAGCCAGCCCTTTCTCCAGTCCTGTGTTGGTGCTGGAGAAAGGGCTGGCTGCACTCAATATCTTTCTTCTCTAAGAAAAAAAGCTCTGGATTGTTTTGTATTTCTTTAAACCAGTGACAATGGTCTTGGGCAGTGCTAAGCCCTGACTGTAGCAACAGTGTCCCAGCAAACTAGTAACCCACAGAAAGGAGAATTCCTGCACAAAGGCAGACATATATCCACAGTTTACAACCAATGTGTTAGATAATGTTACATGCGAAGCTCTACAACAAGGAAAGCTACTGTAAATGTAACTTTTACAGGGCAGACCAGTCTACCAGCTAACACCCTTTTAGTTCACCTTAATGCCATGCAACCCAATGTATGTATAGTGACATATCCATTGTATGAGAATGTAGAGTATATTTTCATTAAGTGGTTCTTGGAATAAAAGTTTTGCTTGGTGACTGGAATCACCACAGGCCACTGTTCCATTTGCACAAGGCAAGTTTTAGTTAAAGCTGCAGTTTCAGTGACACAGATGATGTTATCTCATGCAAAGGCTTTTGCATTGTGTTCTTGTTGTTTCTGGCCTGCTTTGTAGTGAGCATGGTGGGAAACCACAGGCCGGGCTACTGGAGGCCAAGAGTTCAGGAAGACTGATCTCCCCTGCTGCACAGAGCTGATCTGTCACTGGGTTTCCTCCACAAACCAACTGCAGGCGCACAACTGTCTGTCAAACATGGTCTTAGTGGGCCAGCTTCCTGTTGGCTCCCACACAGAGACACAGCGGCTTTACAACAATGCACATGTGTAGTAAAAGAACAATGATATTTATGTAATTCCCTGTCTGAGAAACTATCTTTGACTAGCCTATCAAGTACTTGCCTTCAGGCATCACTGTCATCCCATTTGTTATTTCCAGATTCAGTGTTATGGAAAGGCACGCAGTTGGAGGGGAATGCAAAGCTCATTTAATCTGCTATTCATTATTAGGTTTAATCTTAAAATTCATTTCTGTAAAAAAAAAATAGAGAAAGTTTTGATAGCAAAAGGCCAATGTTGAAATTTGGTATTTGCAAATACTGCATATTCCACTGCCTGACCTCCGACTTCTGAAGGTTAGGGCTGTAGGGTATCTTAAGGCAGTGACTGTGGAGAAAGAAGAGACACACCCTTCACTTCATCTTGAATGAGACTCTATGGGGGAAATTTGTAACGTCAAAGATGGCGGTTATATGTACATTTCCTGCCCCTCCCCGCTTGAAACCAATCGCTCTGCAACAATTGAACTGACAACCTAATAAGCCAATCGTGTATCAGCACTTATGCCTGCCCAGACTAAAGCTTGCTGACAGTTTGGTCCAACTAACAGCCTGAAAATGAAGTGTTTATCAACCTTTTGTAGCCAGTATTAAACAGTTTTAACTTAGCAACATAGCATTAAGGTTAGCAAAAGTATTCTAACATATATGCTGATGATGCTGTGCAGTCACTCTCAACAGCTGTGTCTGGATTTAACTGTAAAGATGTTTGTGTTGTAAAAATATGTTAAGTAGAGATATAGCTCCTGGATTTTCTATGTTTTAAAGGTTATTTTGGGGCAAAGACATAAAAACATTTTTAGTGGTTCATATAAGAATTCACTGGGAAATCTATACATAGGCCTATAGTTTTTTATATCTGGCTAACAACTAAGAGTACAGTTATGGTTATCTATCCATTCATTTAGATAGGGCCTGGTCTTGTGAACCAAAGATGGCTGCTGAGCGGCAGGACTCGTCTATAGGAACTTTGCATAAGGGTCATCTACCAACAAAGAAGAGCAAAGTCCCACGATTTGTGCAAACTTTTTAGACTCCAATTTTGGTTTCAACATTTTATCAGCCCTGGTGGATGTATGTAATATCTCAATAACCCATTTGAAGGTACAGGGCCAATGATTCGTAATAAAAAATGAATGAATAAATAAATAAATAAATCAATAAATATTTTTTGCTCTGGTTAATGTTGAGGCTAAAGTTAATATTTAAAGTTAATATCCCCTAAAATGCATCTGGTGGCTCAGAGCGCACTTGTTACAACTTTGGGGCCTGTCAGCTTTCATGGCAAAAATATACAACAAACATTTAAAATCTGCTTGTTTTTAAGTGGCCCCAGTAAATTTTTTATAATAAACTAATAAAATCCATCACATGTTCATTGTACATGTTATCCTAGTTCAAACATTAGATGCTGAATGTACTTTGCTCATGATCCCAAAGGGAGCGGCTGTCTTTTGTACAGTTAATCTTGTCCTATCAATGTCAAAATTTCAAAACAATTTTTTCAGAGAAGACAAAGAAATGTCTGCTTACTTTGTAAGGGATTTGTTGCAGTGAATAGTACAGACACCAAACACCATCCAACTTTGCACACCGTCACAGAGCGTGAGCAAGGTTTAATAGCAGATAGTTAGCTTGTTAGCATAACAACAAAAAAAAGCTAACAAAATACAAGAAAATGCCTTGATGCCTTGCTCTCATTGCACAACACAAAAAAGGTAAAACAGTGCTTGAAATGAAGCTGTGGTGATGCTGTGACAACAGAAAATACATACATATTGAACATATACCAAGAAAACTGTTGACTGTAGAGTCAAAGACCCGTCAGGTGACTCAGAACAGCAGGTGCCAGCTAAAGCCAGCCCCTCTGATTTTAGGTTCACAGAGTGTGAAGATAGCACGCAAGCCACAGACACAGCACAGGTTTGACTTTTCTTTGCAGGAACTGAAGATTTGACTGCAACATTTGCTTCATGGAGGATCTGCTTGATCTAGGAGAGGACTATGAGAGGCATCTTTTGAAGCAGGTTCCACTGTAATCAGTGATACGGGACTGCTCTGGGGTGAGCTGGAATTACATCAGATGGAGCTCCAGCAATCACCTGCAAAAGTATCTTACTAATGACAATGCAAACCAATGCTGACTCATAAGTAAAAGATAAAGCTTTGAATTCTCCTCATTTGGTTTGCATGGTTTGCATTAAGGGGGTTGTTTGATTAGCTAGGTAGGTGCATTTTCATAAAAATTCCTTGAGTTCTCAAAGTAAGAAAACATAGAAACTTTTCTGTAAATGTGCAAAATTTTCGGAGCCTCACCTTACACTGGTAGAGATTAAATCAGTCTTTGATCAACGCATATCTGTAGAGATGTGGTGTTTCTTGGTACCAAGCAAAACAGCACAGTTTACAGGGTCACAAGTTTCATTATTGGTGTGTTTTATGTTTTTTGAGCACGAGATTGTTTTAAATGAAAAAAAAAACATATTTAAATCTGACTTAATGAGACAGTCTGTGTCTTTGTCTTTTTTACAGTAAGATTTTTTCAGGGTTGTCCAAATAAATAAAATAATAATAATAATAATGATTTTACCTAGTTGTGGCCCACATGTGATACAAGTATTATTGTTTGAATACAATGTGAATTTGAATGTACAACATGAAAAAAATTTGGGAACCAAGTCTTTTACAAGTGGAGATTAAGTCCTCTTGGCTGCATCGGAGATCAGATGTGTATCTCAAAATCGTACAATTTAATTTTGAGGGTAAGGGTGTTTAGGCATTGTTTTAAAGTAATATAAATGGGCATGCAGTAGTGCCCATTTGTTGTTGTAGTTTCCTAAGCAGAAAGGGAAGTGGTTGAGAGGGCTGGACCTTCAGCAGTGAGGTATTTATAAATGTCTTCGTTGTCTGGAAGTTGTGACCTGACCACTCTGTTCTTTAAATTTAGATAACTGCAATAGCTTAATTTGATTGTTAGCAATTTGACAAGTCTGGGCATTTGTTAATTTTTTCATAGATGACTGAAACTTGATCCAGAACTGTTGTCTGTCATTTGTCTGTTTGCAAAAAAAAAATGGACACAATAAGACTTGGGTTGGTCAAGCAACAGAAGATTGGACACTGTCCACATCTTGACCTGTCTCCGGCACAATGTCTTAGATTTGGCTCTAGCAGCTAAATCGTGCAGTAATATGGGCACTAATCATATCTAATCATACTTCTGTGCTCTTCACTGAATCCTCATCAACTTAACTGGCTGAAATAAGCAAAAACAATTCTCTGTTTGAAGAACAAAGTGAGCTGGAGGAAGAAGATCATTTTAGTTGACTAATATCATGGAAACTTCAATGAGTTGAGCAAGGATTGAAGAAATACACCACACTAGTGTAGAAAAAAGGAAATAGTTCTTGCATATCCCTTTATGTGCCCAGGTCCAGGACAAAACAACTGATAAATATGAACAAAAATAATGTCTGCACACTGGTAAAGCTCCCACTGTTTTATTACTGGTTCAATTCAATGTTTTTATCAAAAGCAGATCTTCTTCAGGAATGAGAACCGTGCTGGTGTGCCTTGCTGTTTTGCAGTAGCTCAGGATGCTGTAGATCAGCAAAGAAAATCAGCTAAGGCTCATGACAGGTTGAAATTTTTCAGTCTGATCAAAGGGGATAGGGCTCTTCATTAAAAGTCAAATGTATAAGGACACCCAGGAATCTGGAAAGTGTGAAGAAGTTGACATCTTCGCTAACTATTCTTCACTCCTTGATTTCTTGAATCCTCATTTCTTTATCAGTGATTAATGTCTCACTCCCTCAATCAAACTCCATTTCCTCTAAATTGTGAATTTTTATGTAGAGTAAAGATGAAAAAACAGCAAGGTCAGCCAAATGGTGGACTAAAATACTTCCTCTCAAACACTCCTTCCAAACTGCGTTTGATTTGTTTGTGTTTTTTTGTTTGTTTTTATTGCTTTTCTTTTGTTTTTTTGTTTTTGTTTGCTGCATACTTCCACTCAACAAAAAGCAAACTTCCTCCTCTTGGGCACCACTCATCATATTGGGCCAGCCCCTCAGCACTGCTCAACCCTACCCCCCTATGCTCACTTAAAACCATGCATAAGAGACAACTGGCACAATACACATACAAACAAGCATGTGTGTAAGTCATAGTACCATGGTGGTTTCAGATCAATAAAGAAAAATCTCAATCTACCATGACACTGACCTGCAGGTGGGGGATACTCCTTGTCATCTTGTGGATCCAAGTGGGGCTTTTGCCTGGAATGCATTGCAAGGATGGATCTGTTGGTCCTGTATCGGTGGAAGGTAGGCCCTATATGGATAGTTTGTTTTTACACAGTTAAACTGCAGTTTAATTTAATCATAAGTGAGTCCAAATAACAGATTTTTTAAAAATAAGACTTCTCAACTAAAAATATTGATTATTAACTACATGATTTAGAGCCCCTGATGTCCCAAACATGTTATTTAATTATATTATAGGGGAAAAAAGAAGAAATTTTGTGTTGTTAATTTGTGGGAACAAACAATATATTGGCAAAGCTAATATCTGACATATCTACTGGCATAACATATTTCGTGCCACAAAGATCTCTATCAATTTGAATAATTTTATTAATTAATCAATTCAAAAAATAATTTTTATTACCAAAGTGCTCACATTATGTTTGTAATTTCTGGGACAGACATTTTGCTCTTAAAGGATGAGCAAAATCCTAAATGTTTCGCTCGGACAGAAGCTGATTTCACCTGCTTCTTTGAGACTGCAGACAACAGGACTTGTGATTTTTTCTACTCTGTTAACAGGTATGTTATTGTTATTATTATTGTTATTGTATATTACTTCCTCCATTAATCCTATTGTCTACCTGTAAAACACTCTGAACTACGCTAACCTAGGTGAAAGATGCCATACAACTCAAGTTTAAACTAAAGTGTCTATTGTTTTCTTTTCTATCCAGAGGAGAATACAGAAAGGAAAGATGTGAAATGACGGTTCAGAGAACAGAGAAGGGAACTTTCCTACACATCTGCTCATTTCCTAAGAAGCATGTTTTCTTGTACATCAACATACACCTTGAGGTGGTGGAGTGCAGCAACAACAGCAGCCTGTACACAAGGACTGTCTCTGTGGAGGACAACTGTAAGACAATATTTTTTTTTACAATATTTACTTTACAAAAACCAGACATGGAAATGAACTTTTCCCTTGTTACAAAGAAAGAAAACAGGTTTGAGAAGTGCCTTGCAGGACTATATGCCACTTAATGCAGTTGCCTCTCCTAATTTTTTCTATCATCATGTTGCTCATGTGACCTCTTTTCCTGGTTTTGTGAGAATCTCTGATTTTCATTTGCATTTTAATTCAGGATCTGTGATCATTTAAGATACTGACTAGATTGCGTATCTGCTGAGGCTCTGTGGGCGCTGGTTTTTACTCTCTTTGTGTTATTATTCCTTATCATGACAGGTGACCTTCTCAGTTTCCTTTCCCTCCTCCTGATTTAAAACTCTGTGCATAGTGATGAACGGTACATAAAAGTACTACAAACTTTACTGTATCTGCAACCTTTCACAAATCAATGTCAGTTTTTTTAAAAGATTTTATTAAATTAAGGTCAATTAATTACAGACTTAAATCTGTTCTGTTTTTTCCCCCATTTCCCTCACTTGCATTGTCGCCTAAACACCAGTGAAATATTTTCTTCTATAAACTGTGTTCTTTGTTTTTCCCTTTTGTTTCTAGATCTCATAGATCCCCCCTTCAATGTGTCTTTACATCAAAATGGCCAGGTGGGACAGCTGCAGGTTTCATGGGGCATGAAGGCCTCGATATACATGGAAGATGAGTTGTGGTATAGGATTCGCTACACCTCCAGAAGTCTAGGAGAAAAGACGAAAGAGGTACCAGACACAAATTTCATCTCAAATGATTTAAAAAGCAAACACACACATATATAAAGGATGAAGAGAATTTTTATATAATTAAGATAATGGTATGCCCAACATGTTAAGGTCTTTTTTGTATACAGTGACTTTTCTTTGTGCCAAGAAATATAAATTTAAAAGCAAACATTAAAGTAAAAAAAAGAAAATAAATTTGTTAGTTTTTACAACCAATAATACAAAACTATAAACTGATTATAGGTTAGATGAAGGTAAAAGAACCAAGCTTTGTGTTTTGTTTTTGTAGGATTTAGTGGCATCTGTTGGTAAAGGTGGATACTGCAGGTGATGTGACTGAATGTCCCTACACTCACTCTCCCCTTCCATGCATGTGGCAATTCATACAGCGTTTGTGAAAATCGCAGAGATGTTAAAAAAAACCTCTTTTTCATGTTTCATGTTTGTTTTGTCCATTCTGGGTCTATGTAGAAACATGGCAGTGCAAAATGGTTAAACTCTGTGAAAGGGGATCAGTCTCCTCTGTAGTCACAGAAGGCTCAATTTGAGGTGATAGAAACTCAGCGATGCTTATTTTCAGATGATTATGCACAACGGAAAATAAAATACTTTGCTGCTACGTTCTACAATTAGTCCCTCATAAATCCAAAACACTGGGCCTTAAACCAGCAGAGTTATTTATTGATGTAATCGATTATATCTCTGACTCAGCTGATAATCTTTTAC
>JAUZTA010000025.1:7822967-7836950 GCA_034780835.1 Ctenochaetus striatus
TCAACATATACATCCATAACTATATATTAATATGCTTAACTATACACCACTAACTATACATATACAGTTAGTATACATTTCAAAGAAGACACACAAGGTAATAAAGCTGTAAAAACAACATCTATCAGATACACTGAAAACACAAACAAGTGTTGTAAAGGTTACTAAACTCTTAACTGTCCGACAAGGTTGAAGTCTGTCTTCGGCTGACCAAGAAAAAACCACAACATAAACACGGACAAGCAGTTGCTAAAGCAGACAAACAGACGAGCGCACGTTACACATGAGAAACAGCTTGTGTCATGTCTGTGGTCTGAATCTCATCAATCACTCTGTAGGATTGAGAATGTTTATGGCACTTGGAAATCCTTTTCAAATACAATTTTAGTTGCAAAAAAAAAAAAAAAATGTTTAAAACGGTTTTTTAAAGCTTTGTTTTATGTGACTGATTGAGGTCACTAACTTCCTGTAGACTTCCTTCCAGCATTGAGATGTTGACACCATTCTCGTGGCTGGTAAACAAGCTTTACACTCTACGGTCATGTTGAAGTCCTCTTCTGATTTCAAAAGGAAAATATTTTTATATTTCCGCCACTGAAAGGCGTTCTTGTCATTTGACACAGCCACCCGCCTTGACATGGTTGGCTGGTTTCAGGCCAGGCGGACTCAGGCTGTCTGGAGCAGAGTGCATTGATTTGATTGGAAGACAAAAGGCGGTGCAATTTAACAATCTAAGACAACCAATCAAAAACAGTTAAACTGTGAAGACACATTTCTTAATCATTGTCTTTTTAGATGTGGAGACAGCTCCTTATAAGCCATCTTTTACTTGATTGTGTTTCACATAAACACATCTCAGCAGCTTTGCTGACCCATGTTGTCTAAACTATGCCAAGAGAACGCATTCTTGCACCGTTCAAAAGATGCAAAGCAATAGAACGAATGTTTAATTTCGCATAACAGTGTATTATTAAATAGAATATATCCAGACTGAAGCATTTTGTAATCACCAACATTTTAACCAATAGTTGTAATTAAGTTACAATTTTTCCCTTGGTAACTTAAACTGAATACAATTACATTCATTTAGTAATTAAATTACGTAACCCCATCACATGTAACTAGTTTGTCCCCAACACTGCCGGCAACACGGCGAGCCTGTAGAGCTACAGCCGCTGAGCCCTGCAGTCACCACAGTGTGTGCTTCTGCGCGTCTGTGAGAAAGGCCAACTGCGGTCAGTATGATGGGGCGCAAACAGACAGAGCCCTGAATGCCTGGCCAGGCTTCAGCAGCACACTGAGTACAGGGATGGGCTCCTAATGTAGCTGCTGAGCCTTTACAAAATGAGCCGTTAGCCGAGGTCCTGCCAAGAGGAAATGTTTCTAGCCCTGCCATGTGAAACCGATTTCAGCTGGGAGCAACAAGAGCACAGAGTCAGTGTCTAGAAACCCAATTAAGTGTACTATGCTTTTTTCCTAGTGGCTTGAGCAAACGTGGAAGACACTGACCCACATTTTGAACCACCACTCTGTAACAGAATGTACAGAAGATCTATTAAAGACCACCCTGCTCTTGTCACTCTGCCCTCCTCAATTTTAATACTTGATGCCAGAGGATTAAGAGACCTGCCATGATTTGCAGTATGCAAGCAACATTTTTGTCAAAGATTATTTTTCAAGGGAAATTCTGCTTAGTGCGCTGAAGCATCAGGTTGTTGAGGTTGCACAATATTTGTGCGTAACGAGCTCATGGACACACTGTGGTGTTCTTACTTAGTGAAAATCTAAACAAACTACAACTGCATAAGCTCATACTTTCTCACTGCTCTCTAATGTTTTCTCTTGACGGTTAAATCCGCTTATTTGTATATACCTTCAACAGCTACTTACCTAGGTCTTATATGAGGATGATAAATTACAGTAAAGAACCAAGTTGAGGAGTATTATGTAAGAAAAAACATCTTAAAGGGAAAAAGTCTCGAGATGAGACAGAGGCAAAGAAGGCCTCAGCACACATAATCCTCTTATTATTTCAGCGAGCCAATCAGAAACAAGTACATTATGTTGCTGCTTTAAAATAATTTTTGCAGCGGTTGGAGATTTTCTGCATTTCTTTATTGCCGTGCAGGGGAAATGAAAAGTAGAAAACACGTCATTACTGACCGCAAGCATTGAAGCTAGGTGGAAAAAACATGGACTCCTCCTGTAAAGTGTTTGTTGAGCTGCTCATGAGAACCAGATACATATTGTACAGGTCGAAGCCAAAAAATCACTTATCTGTGTGCTGATTGATGTAAAAAGAATGCAATGCTGGAAAACATTGATGTTTGTATAATTATTATTTTTCCTGTTTACTGTCTTGGAAGCAATATTCATTCATCATCACATTTTGAGTTGGCGTTTGAGAAAACATGGAGAAAAGCCCTGAATGACCCCATGACTCCTCGTCGGTTCCACTCACAGGACAACCTTTGCAGTTTACTTGTTTACAAGCTGCAGGTTGTTTGTTCTTTCATCCAACACTCTGGTGGGGTGTTATGAATATATTTATTTTTAATTCAATACTTGATGAAGACGTTTTAAATTTATTTCTACATATTCTAACTAGGCAAATGTGTTAAAGCTGTAAAGCTTTTTGTGTTAATATGTACATAGTATTTTTATTTCTTATTTTTCTGAGTTTTAACATAGTATAAACATTTGGAATAATGTTATGTACACAACCTTACAAAATATATAAGAAGATAAAGTCATTTTTAGGCATATTAATATGGAAAATATTTCATATTGTAAATAAAAGGAGGTTTTAATAACAATTGTGGGAAACTACAGCATCCTGGCACAATGTCTCCCTTCACAAACCAAACACTATTAGACTAAATTATATTTTAGGATGTGCCTTGCAGTGTAAGTCCCTAATGCACTGCAGAAGGTGGAAGCCAAGAATATATTTCATAACTATACTATAGCAAACTGACAGCACTTAATCACCGGTGAGCATGTTTCCTCATTTGAACCCAGTATAAACTGACAAAGACATGAAGATGTCGCCTCTTGAGCCAAATGTGAAAGCCTTACCTTGTTCACCTTCAGAGTTTCATATATTTCATTCCTGCATAAAAGACAACTGGCCAAACAATACACAGTGAAAGCACTCCTGGGTTTATATTGGATCTACTGAATGAAATTTCAAAGCTTGTAGAGCTCTTAACTGCTATTATATGCAACTATATAATATAACTTGCATGAATTCATAGAAGCCCCAGAGCAGCAATGATAGCCCTTTAAGGAGAAAAGTAGCTAATGTTTCCTGACTCCCATTATTTGGATGGCCTCAGAGCTGTGCTAGATTGGTAAAGCAGTGTTGAAATTGTGGATGTTTAACACAGTACAAGGACTGCAGGGACATATTTCACCTGTGAAAAGCACATCCCCTCCATCCAGTGTGGCATTCTCATCAGTCATCTCCACGATGTTCAGGTTCAGGTCCTTCAGAGCTCCTTTCATCGCCTCTATCTGGAAGGAGCAGAAAGAAGCAAACAGAAAAACACTTAGAACATCTGCTGACATTAAACAAAAGATAATGTAATGACGTACATTAAGCCACGCCACCAAATGGGCCACACCATCAGCATTTCCTCTCTTCAGGAATATTATGACACGGCTCAGTTCAAGTCAGGCATCTGTAAACAAGATGATGAAAATCTGTTTGAGGGTTTCACTGCATTTCTATGAGGCACAGTAATCTGCACGATCCAGATTCCTGTGATTGAGGGCAATGAAACAAAACCTCTTCACTCCACAGGTTACAGGTTGTGATGACATCATCTTAATGAGCCATGAAATGATGTAATTTTTGAGGAAGTACGTTAAAAGTTTTACAAGGCGGAGGTAGAAGATAATAGGTGGGCTGAAGGACCAACACAAACTCTACAAAAGCCTCTTCCTGTCCTCAGGTTCTGGGTAACCTGTCTTGTATTATATATATTTATAGGAAGGAGGCAAAAGGATGGCTGCCACCCGGATAACATTAAGATGTATTATGTAACAGACTCCCTGGATAAAAATCCCCATTTCACCTGCATGTCCTCATCGCTGAGCTGGAAACCTGAGGAGAGAGCAGGTCTTTTTCTGGCTGAACTTCAGCCAGTCTGCTCTCCTGCCTGACCGCCCAGTGTGATTTTACTGTCCTGTTTTTTGGGGTTCCTGCGGGAGTAGTTTCCGAGGCCGGTCATGTTAGCGAGAGCATCAATGTTTCCACAAGCCCTATCTCAGTATGACCTCAGCCTGCTCACTGTGCTTCTTGGCCCCCACATTGCTTCTGCTTCTCCTCATTTGTGCAGAGCAGAGGCATGAGGTCATCCAGGTAGACGGCCATGCACTTCTAAGATAACACAGAGAAGGTCTGCGTTTGCACACATAACTACACACATGTCAAGCCCTTAGACCCCCTGTGCGTTTATGCACCAGTACATACACACTGGTATCATATACATCAGATGCTAGCACAGGTAACACTAGTATAGCCCTGCGATAAATGTTACAGTCAACTGCAGTCATTTTGGATACAGCAGTTAAATTGTTTCAAGTTATATTCTGTTATTTTGTTCACCCCATTTACATCAATGAAAGTAGCCTTAATAACAAAAAGACCATTCAGTTCAGGTCAGCAGTACCAAAATCTACATCCTCTAAAAGACCAAAAAGTTGAATGCGCATCATTAAAAAAGTTGCAGCAAAAACCGAAACTGAAACATTATAACCTTCATAAAGGTTGTATCTACCTGTATTAGCTTGAGCAAAGTGCACTGTGTAAACTGGTAGCTCAGTGTATATTTAATGCAACATGCTGCTAGACATTTTTTTGCAGTCATTTGTTAGGATGACTGTTTCTTAGAAAGGCTTTATGTTCCAATTACATTTGAGGGATACATTACATTTGACCTTTCCAGAAAAAACATGGTGGAATCTCACAGATTCATCAAACTTTCCTCCTCACATGTGTCATTTTTACAGCAGGCATCCTGCTCATCTTTCTGCTTCAACTAACCAGGCAGGACAAAGCGTCCTTCCAAGTAACTGGATTCACAAACATATTAGTGGTTTCTCCAGAAACTTTGACAGCAGCGTGTTGCATATCAAGTATGAGCAACAGCTAATCCCTCTAATTTTTTTGGCTTGTACAAAACAAGGGCATTGTCAAACAAATTTCTGCCTTTTATTTCGTTGGGTTTGTAGACATGTTGGGTAAAAGGATGAGTTAGATTTAAAAAAAAAAATACGATCCAGATGGTTAAGTGAGAACTCAAGCTTTCCATGTTTGTTATTTGCTGTGTTTGTGTTCAGTTATTGAGGAGTCTCAGCTCATCCTGGCAAAGTTATTCAAGCTACTTCACTGATATACTGGCAGTAAGGACAACTCAGTTAGTTAAAATACTTGTATGTATATTAACAAAGACTTTTTCCGCATGTCTGTGTCCATCACCAGATTTGCACAAAACTGCAGTGCATGCACCTAATAATTATGACCCAGATCACACTGATTGTGGAAATGAAAACTTTTACAATAGAGACAAACGCATAATACACATTGTTCTGTGTCCCCACTTTTATCAATAACTATTTCTCCCTTTCTTCTTCTATCTGTAGCACACTCAAGCCTCCACTATCACAGTGGTTGTCTGCCCAGGAATCTGCAGGACCGTACGATGCAGCTCTTTACTTCATCTCTCTGGCATTTCCTGTGACATCACTGGAGGTGATGTGACCCAAAGGGTGCTTAGCCCCCCTTGCGATGTGAAACTTAATGGCCCCTGTGTACACACGACAGTATAATATCTGCTCTGTCTGCTGGGTGGGTGTTGTGGAGAACATCAATTAAGCTGTCTTTCCAAAGAGACCCCCAAAGAAATGTAGCTCATGAATTTGGATGAGAGGTTTAGTGCACATGGAAAAATGAAATGTTGATGAGAAAACAAAACCGGCACAAATGCTGGTGTTGCAAAAAGAACTAGAACAAAAATTTACATCTGCAGCATGTCGACACATGTTTAGCTGGGCCCCTTCCACTAAACACTGCATACTGTGTGATGTAATGGTCTGTTGTATATGGTTTGTGAATGGTCAGACATACACTGACTATACAGGGATCAATTACAGACTTACAGTAATTCATCACTCACTGTAAATAAACAAAAGCTAGAGCCAAAATCCAGCAAGAAAAAATAGAGCAAAAACAAAACCAAAAATGCTTATGAATCAGACCTCAGCTACTAGCAATCTGTTGCTTCAGTGCCAAATGGCAGTATTATGCAGTCCCTTCCAATATCAGTATCCAGTGACTTAAACTGAGCCATGTTGACCCATGCATGGCTCTCAGACTTGGCTGCAGACTTGGAGCAGTGGCTAAGAGTCATCTTTGTTTAGCAGAGGCCCAGGTTAGCCTTAGGTCCTTGACAACATCAAAACTTGGACGAGTAAGCATGGGCTGTGCTGAATTTAGGGGCCAAATTATTTCTGAGAAAATCAGCAAAAGTACTTGATCTAGATGGAATTGGTCCATTTTGTCTTTAGCATCCTCCAACAGACAGTCCAACAGGGATTCAGACTGGGGAGCATCATTCAGGTCTTGCAAATGTTAAAACCAAGTGCCACATGTTGCCTCATTTCATCTCAGATGATGCCCAATTAGTTTGAGATCCTCAGAGTTATTGGAGCAAATCTTGTTTGTGCTGCACATATTCATTTGCAAAGACTACAACGGCCAAAAAGGGATGCATCAATACAGTGTCAATGTTTCTGTAGGCTGTGGTGTTTAAAGAATTCTCCGCTGGCACCAAAAGGCCTGACGCAAGCCAAGAGAGCCCTCCTGACACCATTACGCTTCCATCTGCCTGCAGTCTCCATGTTGTTTTTGGCCTGTTTTGACGCCACCACCAGTATGTTGTCACAGAAACAGGCATTCAATGAAGCAAATAACCTAAATACTTGCGCACTGTTGGCAGCAGTTTTTTCTGCTAAACCTCTCTTTGCTCCAGTGAGGTTTTTGTTCTGACATATTCCTTTACAAGTATTGATACCTCAAGCTGTTTTTTTAGAAGTTGCGGCACATCTCGTTTCAATCAGTTCGCCATTTTTCTTTGACTCTCCCTTGTCACCAGTCATTTTTTTTGCCTATGAGACAACAGCTGAAGGGATAAATCAAACACTGCGCAGCAGAGGAGAGTCCCATGAGAACAGCATTTCTGAGATGTCAAACTAACACATTTGGCATTGGCGGACAAAGTTGCTTAGATCACACATGTTGCACATTGTAACATTAGATCAAACAGTAACTGAACCTCTTAATCCTGCCTGTATGTACTGCACGTTATTCATCAGTAAAAACAGAGAAGCACCAGCATGAGAGGCAGTCGGGCCTCTTCTATAAAGTTTCCTTCTTGATTCAAATTGCACAGAGAAGTAAATCCATCTACTGGGTCATCCATCCATAGTCACCAATTTCAGGTCCATCAATCATTCAGTCAGAGATATCTTTGACCATTTTTTTTCTTCTTTTACAGGTTTGTAGTTAGACTACTCCTTATCTTGATGGCATACAGTACAGGGCAGTTTACTGTCAAACTTAAGTTAATCTGTGGTAACACTCAATTATCATCAGCAAAATGGTTGCATTTATAGAGACTGTTCAATGTCTGATATACAATTTGCTTGTCAGTAATTAAAGATACCAATTATTGTCTGTACTGTAAGCACAAGTTCCCTTTTTTTCTTTTCCAGTCCTTGTGCCAAGCTTAGCTACAATTGAGTGTATATTTATGTTTATGATACTGACAAGAGAATAGCATTGATTTTCTCAGGTAAGAAGCCAATAAGCCTATTTCCAAAAAAACCTCAAACAATTCCTTAAACAGGTCAAGACATTTCATGTTTCATAAGATGACCTCTGGCTAATTTGGTGGCTCTTTTTTGACAGCGTGTCTTTAGAAGCTCTCTTCTCTCTGGCTCCTTTTCTCTAGTCCTTACTGTCTTTCTTTCTTTCTTTGTCTCACACATTCCCTCTATTCTCTTCAGACCCTTGTGGCAGGGTCAAGAATGCTCCTACAGTGGCTTCTCATGCAGGGAGGCCTATTATCTCTCACTGTGTGGGATATCCAATACCCACCCCAGCCCAGGTGCCAACTCACTTTGCCAGCATCTCCCTTTCTTCTCAACAACTTATGGCCAATTCAGAGCAAATCAGGCATTGTGGCCACTACCAGTGGTTTATGTGGCAGTGTGGGAGTGCCGGCCAATTTGCAAATGCATATTAACATCACTGGACTTCCTTGCAGCAGGCTTGTATATCTCTGCTCGGTCTAATTGGCTGATCAGCTGATTGGCCACCACAGCATGGCGATTGGCTGGGTTTCCATAAAGTTGACTCTTTTTAACTTTCTGTTACAAAGCCGCTGCGTTCTTTTTCGCATCCCCTGTGGCCTGCACAGCCGCAGCCTAAACAGACTACCCACATTAAAAGGAATGGGAGAACTGGCGTTTTCACTGCAATGCCTGATTTGCTCTGAATAAGGCTTTATGCTCCTCTCTTCTTCTCTGCTTCTTTTCCCCCCTGAGTGCTTGGCCAGGCGACATGCTGTTAGCCAGCACCCTGCTTTGAATGAAAAAGGCCTTTTAAAATTCATTAGGGGCTGAAGGCTCTGAGATCCAGTCGGTCTGCCTGCCACATTCCTGCCGTTCCAGCACAGGACAGGGGAGATGGAGCAGAGAGAACAGCCTTTTATTTGGGGCTTTTTATGGACCCTTCTCCCTTCTCTCGCCCCTGGTACCCGTGGATATCGCATTCTGCTAAAAAGGACAATCAGTGTGATAGAGCACGGTGTATTTGGAGGAGGGAATAGAGTACAAAACAATAGCATTCCTGAAGGTCATCCTAGCCTCCCTTCACCAAGCAACAGAGTCCCACGCTCCGACATAATGGGAATACAACATTCCTCTGCGTCTCACACGCAAGGAGGTTAACCTCTTTAAATGACAGTTATCAGCTGCAGCTTTTGAATTTAAATAGAACACAAAGTCGATGGCATCATAATTACCAGACAGCTGGGTTGGTGAGACAACATAGAAGACTTTCAGCATCATTTTATCACAACTTAAAATTATTTGTTATTTCTTGCCTCACATCGATTTGTCTGTTTTTAAAAGTCCATTTGAGCCACCTAAGACAAAATGAGGCAACACATCTTCATCCAGGATTCTCTTTTTTTGTCCTCTTGGTTGTGAAAAAACACAAGAAGTGAAAAACACAACATCGTTAGATAAAAAAATGACCTTATGTGGTGGATGTGCTATCAAACAGCTGAGAAGGAAATATAAACATCCACAACATTTTTTGTTTTCAGACGTATCAAAAAAGTGATATGTGTTAAAATTAATGTATAAAAAAACTGTAGTCATGGCTAATAACATGATGACTCACATCTACAAGCTGTCATATCTGTCTTGGGAGTTTTTATTAGAGGCTCTGAAGTCAGGAAATCAGAGCAGGAGATGGAAGATTTGACAGAGTAAACAAGGTAAATGCCTCCTCTCCTTTTCATTCTGTTTTGGTCTCCATCAGTCCCTGAAGGAAAGTAAGGATGTTTGTGATTAATCTTCTAGTTGAAAAATCTTGCCTGCAGGGACCAGAAATATTAGCTGCTTAAACATGCAATTATTTTGTCAATGTACACATTTAAATTACATACTGATAAAATTTGCTCTGCAATGTCTCGTATGCGCTGCATGTTTGCAATTTTATATGAAAAATGATGATGCACAGCCTCAAGTTCCACACATTTCATTGGCATTTAGAAAACCAGGTTCATTATTTAAGAATGTGAGCAACAGTTTGATGTGGCCATCATAACCATAATAAATGTAGTCAGCTTTAATAGTTTTCTGAGTGTTTGCTCACTTATGGACCACTTAACCACTCGAAGTATAAACTTTAGTTTGAGCACCACAGAAATGAATGACATCCCTTGTCAGAGCTTTAATGATATATATGAACAAACATATTTACTGGTGCTGCTTTATGACTTCTTTTGAAATCTGGAGGATTTAAAAACACAATGAACGAACGACCGACAGCTGCAGTCTTCTGATTCAAAGTGCTGTGTGTTAAAAAACAATGAGAAGAGAATCTTGTTTGTATTGACATATGGGCACAAGTTTGAAGAGTGAGTCTTGTGCGTCATAGCTAAGCTTTGGCTGAACATCCAGGACACAGATGATGATCGTAACAGATAGCAGAGGCCTAATGCAAAAGGAAAGTTCAAAGACCAGTGGAATACAGAATGGGAATAATTACCGCACTTCAGGGCAATAGACCGAGTGGAATTTAAAATAAATGCACAAAACTCATTAGCAATGCAGCAACTATGCGGATAAGGCTATCTGAACCTTTCAGGTAAAAGCTATTAAATGGCTCAACTATCGTTTTGTCAAAAGTTTGGCAAGGGCAGCTGTTTCGGAAAGAACGCCTGAAGGCTTGAATAAACGTCAGCCATGAGGGAGCAGATCTCTAGAGGCAGTAATGGGATTCTAACAGAGCTATTGTCATATCTATACGCCTCTTGCACTCCATTGCAAACACACACAGGCACAAACTCGCATGCAGAGACACACGAAACACAAAGAGGACTCACACCGAAAAAATATGAATTTGAAAGTGTGAAGTTTTGTTATCGGAAATCGGTACTTAATGATTATTTTTCACACAAAGACCTCATACATGAGTCACAAAGGGCGGGTGCGACATGGAAAAACGGGCCCAGTCTGATGCTGTCATGGTGGTCAAATGGTACATTCCTGAAGAAAACTAACTGCAGGGGTTAGTGCTGTCACAGCCTGTAATAAAAGTTAGAAATGACAACAACTCATTTAGCTGCAGTCAAGAGAAAACAAACCCTGCGTGGCCTGTCCTTGCCTTATACAAACAAATCCTTGGTGTATGTTGGAACATACCTGTGGTTAACCAAGCCATGACATCCCCCCACCTCTCATCTACCCGACAGCTTTAGGATTACATAAATGTTGAGAAGTAGGTCAATGTGAAGGCGTGCACAGTTAACAGTAGCAGATCTGGATACCCTCATACCCACATCAACCACAAGGATCTGGCAGTCTGCCTCACTAAAAGAGCTGTTTCAGCCAAACCAACTACACTGTCAGACTGCTTGCACTTGGGGCTCCCAGGATATCAGGGCTCCAAGGAGGAAAATGCTACACTTTAGCTTTGCTTGAACATATTTACAGCCATCTGAATAAAGGGATATAGCGGCAAGGGCAGGATTACACTAATCATCTAAAAAAAAAAGAGTAAGAAACAAAGTGAAAAGGCGGGGCATTACGCTGGTGATTGTTTAATGGGGTGTCTTCAGCTTTGTTAAAGCATATGCTGTGCAGGGAGAGGTAATTGCATTTTTAGAGAGCTGTGAAAGGCTGCTGTAGCCCTCATATAATTACACATGAAAGTGCGGATGACTGGCTGTGTAGAGACTGATTAAACTGAAGTAGAAAGACTTTTTTTTGTGAATAGTTTTCTAATAACGATCTAGTGTCTGTTCATTATCCACTCTTTTTATTATTTCCAGATAGAAAACCGTGATGAAAAGAATACCAAAAAATTACATCTCATCATGAATCTTGCAATGAACGTGGGTCTCAATTTGGGTTCTGAAATTATTTCACAAAAGACTCTACCCAGGAAACAGAAGTGTTATTTTCTCTTCTTTGTTGAAGGGATGTTAAATTTAACAATCCCTATTTCTACCTCAAGGAAAGAGAAGGTCCAGGGATCCAGGTCCTATTTTGCAAATGAATATTAAAGCAAAGATAATCATGAAACCTCTTACATGTTCGTAAAGATTTGTGGTGTTAGTGAAGCATATTGTAACTACAAGGGCTCTTAGAAAAAAAGGACAGATTAAGGAGTCCTACTGTTGAATAATGCTTGTAGAATCACTCTTAGATAACACTCTTAACCTCTAAGATCAGCTGTTATCAGGAAAGAGGGCTCTGCACACAAGCAAGACAGAAAATACATCAGGAATTAGAAGTGACACTTAAATATGCAGTGATATGTAGTCAAAGAAGAGAAAAATCCAAAAACAAAGTGTAGAGAAAGGCGGAGAGAAAAACGTAACATCTTGTACTGTAACACCTTGCCGGTCACAGTGCACGCTCACACAGTGAGACACCCAAGCAGAGCCGCGTACTGCAAAAATAAACAGAAATATGACTCTGTTTGACGGGTCCAAAGTCCGTCCCAGAGCAAATAAAGTGCTCGCTCCAATCAGCAGAGCTGTAAAGAATGTGTCCGCTGCCTACCTCTTACTGTGACGGCTCCACAAATACAGGAGAGCTGCAGGCTAGGAACTGCTGGAAAGCAGAAGGATGGAGGCTGGTGGTTACGAATGGACATGAACCTCCCCCGCGGGGGAAAACAGAGCAAGCTTTAGTAAATACATCTCCACTTGGCACCAGCTCCTACATGTTTATTAGGTTTGACCCCCAGAGATTGGAGCTTTTTACCCAAACAAGAGGGAAAAGCCAATAAACTCACCTACCTCATAGAGAATTACAGTTCACCCTTCCCCAGCTAGCTTCCCTTGGTCTGATAAAAAAAGGGGGTAATATCCTTGTATCTAACATCCCACCATGCAAAAATTAAGCTTGATATACTGCAAATTACATTCACAAGCATTATTCCATGCTGATTGCACTGCTGCCTGCAACGCAGGCTGGTTGGACATCAGCAGTGGTTGTTTGTTCTTGAGAAGAACAGCCTGTATGCCCTCCAGGTCACTCTGTTATATACCACTGACAAACAACACTAATAAAATGCTTTACGACCATGACTTCCTGTGTTGTATGACATCAATTGGAAAAGAGGTGAAATATTCCGAAGACTCGAGGTCTAGTGTACGTACTGTGAGTCCGCGCTCGGTTAAAGATTGTTCCACTCTCTTCCGACATTTTAAGAAGTGCAATAAAGCTCCTCCGCTCTCCTCTGATAAAGTGAGATTTACACTCAAGCCGTTTACCTGATGGTACTATCCAAAGCAATAAAACACTAATGGGAAAATAAGTTCAGTGTCATATTTTACCATTATGACAAGTACAAAACAGTTAGTATTGTCCCTGCTGAGGACAACACATGGAGAGCAGAAACTCAATGGCCTCTCTTTTTCTTTTTTCCCTCAAAGGAAATTTGAGTGGGAAACTCTATTTGCCATCACCTTAGGCCTACCTGGGCTTACAGACACCAGACCACCCACATCTCATGTAAAAGGCGACGAAGCTGAGACTTCAAGGTGTGCACATTGTGTTTGTCAATCACTCCATTTGCTACAGTGTAAATATAAAGTCTGTGTGTAAGCACAAGGCCAGAAGCACTATGATGTACGGAACATAATTTAGAGGAGAGCAACAGTTTTGAACAGGCATGTGTACTTCACTTCACAACTGAGCACTCTGCTACACAAACCATGCCAAAGTGTCCAAGCCATCCACTGGTTTTCATCAATTTTCATCGATTTCTAAACAACATAAAAATCTGTTAACTGAAACTTGTACGGGTTATGCAATCTGTCATACTAAACATCAAATCTGCCTTTGGTTTTCTTCAAGTAAAGATCATGATGGGGTTATGAAGTTCAGCCTCTTATGTTTATTATTGAGTTGTACAGGAATGAATGGAAACTAAAGGATGTCTGGAGAAATAGCTAAACACATAAAAAAAATCTAAAGCTGCAGAAATGTCCAGAAGCAGTCAGCAGTAACTGCACATGATCCACAGGCCTCTACTGCTTCCCAAGAAAAAAGTTGTATTTTGCAGCCCCACAAACAAAATTCCTTTCAGCTATATTGTGTTGGAGTGTTGATACAGCCCTCAGATTGAAATATTTAACACTAATTACCTGATGGTCTCCACACCACTGA
>JAUZTA010000025.1:7836956-7850167 GCA_034780835.1 Ctenochaetus striatus
ATGGTCTCCACACCACTGATGTTGAGTCAGTTCAAAGTAATGTCAAGTCAACTTTAGTTACACATCCCAAAAATCTAGAAACTAAGTGAAACAGCCTTTTTAAAAGGAGCTTGAACTTTCAGACACAGTGGTGTGATCCTTTAACAGTCTGGACATAAAGAGAAACTGGTTTTGAACAATTAAATTAGACAGGACTGAAAGACATTCGGGAACAGATGAACTGATGTAAGATGGTAATATGCTTCAGTAGACATTTGCCAGGAAGGTTTTGTGAAAGAACATAAGATTTAAGATTGAAAAGGGATTTAAAAGTTGGACCGAAGGTGGAATGCCTGACAACTGTCACCAGCAGTCATTTCCCATAATCTGTCAGGCTTTCCCAGCGCTGCGGTTTACTGACTCTTATTATCCATAAAGAATCAAGACTTGGCGCCTGTCTCACGTGTACCAAAAAGATGATTCGATTGAGATGATTTGACTAGGAATCCCCATTGTGTTTGTTTTTGTTCCGCTGCTTGAGGCCCCTGGAAAGCCAATGTAAAAATACCCAGAGCTCCCACATATTTGAGCTGTTTCAACATTAGTGAGGCCCAAAGGTGTGCCACAGAACGGAGTGTCCAACCAAACACATTCTGCAAAGGTTTGACTGGATTTATGTGGCCCAGAGTCTGACCTACCACGACCTTTTCCGAAGGAGGGGTAAGATGTTTGTGGCTCTCAGGGCAGCGCAAAGCACAGAGTACTGAGCTGCAAGAAAGTTCTAGAAAGGAGGCGGAGAATTTCGCTTGAGTCACATCAAGATGAAGTTCTTATTGAAGGCTTCCCCCTCTCTCTCTCTCTCTCTCTCTCTGCCCTCCCACGCAGGGAGTCCTCTTAGTGTATGGTGTTGGCTTGCTCAGAGAAAGAGGAACCCCCGGCTAAAAGGTCAGGAAAGCCACACAAGTGAGGAGGGAGGATACAGGAAGTCAGAGTCAGAGAATTTTGACCTCACTGGATATGAGCAGTGTGTTCCCTCAAAAATTCCTTCCCATATACTGCCATACTGTTCTAACACTTTGGATAGCTGCGAGATAAGCACAACCCAGATTTGGCTGGGAGGTTGTATAACTGCAGATCTGACAACCTTTAGATGCCACGCATACTGTTCGGATTAAAAAAAAAAAATCTGTTTTTGCCCTTTCATATCTGCATTCTTTTCATTGTTGAAGTCTTCCAGCGGTTGTTCCTCTCTGCTCAGTCCAGAATACTAAAAACAGCATGGAAACACAGTGCAGCGAGAAAGAAAACACCATCATACCACACGGTTACACCCACGATTTCCAAAGAATGCAATGGATGTGTTCCCAAAGGGGAAAAAAATCAGTTTGCCTGGCAAAGTGCAGACTAGCTGCCCATTATGAGATATTTCCCAAAACAGCCATGTGAAGTTAGATGTATGGGAGGGATTGGTATGGAAAAGGAGGAAAGGGACTATGTGTTTTAATGTTGAAAGGAAAAAAACAAGATGGGCCAAAAGGTTTCCCATAAATGTTAATGAAGGGCTTTCCCAGAAAGATTTTTTTTTTCCTCCCTTCAGCATGAAACAAGAGGTCAGGTGCTAATGTTAACCAGCAGGGCTGGATCCAAGGATCTGACTTTAAAGCATAATAGAAGAAAACCATGTGGAATTAACCACACTGCAGGGATTTGGTAGTGAGGTAGCTAACTTTGCATGATGATGTGTTAGAAGAATTGAACAGGCCTCGTGCTCAGAGAAGCACTCAAATCTGAGAAAAAGCCAAGATGACGGAATCATTTTTCACTTTGAGAAAATAGCCTCGGTTGCAGACAACCTAAAACTCTGTGTTACAGGTATGTTTCCAAGAAGCCATTGCTATGTCTACAGTGTAGCTGTTACTGTGAATGCGTACAATTCATTTTTCAGGATTTTTGCTGTTTCTTGCACGCTGGCACATAAAATCTTTGCATGGTAGCTCGAAATGTTTGTATCTTTACTCTTTGTTGGCTTGTTGATACTATTTGGTTTGTGATCTTCACAGCAGATGCTCCTAAGCTTGCAAAGTCAACTCTCTGAATCGATACCTACTTAAGAGGGTCTTTTGAGAGCAATTAAATGAAACACACAGGCCAAAGGTTGTGTAGAGAACTTAAGCTGTCCCTGATGTTGAGAGGGAGGTTATAGGACACCACGGATTACCATTTGGTCTTCTGGAGGTGCCACAGGTCAAATTCAGCAACTGATTAGTGTGAAACCATTAAATAACCACACTGACACAGCATATCTGAATTTACACTCCTAACCCTGTAGCATTAAGAGTGACTGCACCAGTTTGTAGGTCCAATTGATTATAACATGATTTATAAGTTCAAGAATGTGAAACTTCATAATAAGATAAAAATTTTGCATCTGGCTGGTGAATATAATGAGGACTTCAGCAGCTAAAGTCCAACACTTGCTTGAGAAGTTGGTAGAGAACAAACACAGAGCTGAAAGGAAACATATAGCAAGTAGGTAAAATTCCCGCTTCAAAATAAATTAAAATAAAGCTCCATAGCTGTTGGATGTGTATGCAGTTACCAAGTCTGCTATACAAAAATGGTAACAATAAGGAAACATTCATGCATAACATGAAGCATGTTAGACAGTCTGCTAACTAGCAAAACAGTAAGCCTCTCATTCCTCATTCATCTTGCTAACTTTTCTGAAACCAGTCCCTGGCAGCCTCCCTCTGCTTTCCTGTCAGTGATAACAGGCTGCCAGCAGTCAGACCCGTCCAGCTATGTCTTTGAAGCTGCACATGTAACCCATGTGTGTGTGTCTAGGAGGGCCACAGCCACTCCCTCCCTCACCCTGCACTGCTGAGGCCCAGAATCATAAGGCCACAAAGCTCGCCCCTAACCCTTGGGCCTCCATGCAAAAACATCGCCACTGCTGCAGTGAAACGAGACAGACTGTAATGGAAACGGCACACTTTCCAGACACTTGAGGGAATAGCAAGCATCTCTGCCTGAACCTTATGAAAAAAACATACAGACTACCAAACCTGGTCACCTCACTGTTTCTGCTCATCTGGACAACGGGACATCTCATTTTTACAGGAAATATCTGGCCAGGTTTTATAATGGCTAGTGCATAAAAATCATAAACAATGAACTTTGAAGTCAGAGAATTTAACAAAAGCAATTCAAAGCCTATTTCATCAGAGGTACTTGTTTACTCTTAGTGATGCAAGATGGTAATCTTCACTCTGGAGTAAGACTAACTTTTTTCACTGTTTTGGGTTGCATACTGATCGTTCTATGTCTGACTCAATAGATGAATCAAAACCGAAAGTCTAGACCTTTGAAAGACTCAGAGAATTATTTAAACAATGTGAAAAATTGAATGATGATAATATTCTTTCCCTTGAGTGTCTCTTGTGAAATTTGTAGCCTCACCTGTGTACCTGCCAGGTATTAGGAGGGTGTACTTACTTTTGTGTGTGCGTATGTGTGTGTGGTGAAGGTTTGGTCGGGGGGTGTCCCCTTATCGTATAAACAAAACTAGATATTGGCTGGTATCTGTACGCCACATGGTAGAGCTAACATGAAATGCTAATTGACTGTGAAGATAAACAAATATAACAATTTGCTGATTTTTTTTCCCCTGTTAAGCAGTTGATCAAAAAGCAATCAGCAGATTAGTCATTAATTGTTAGGTAAAGCCTCACTGTATGCAGTAACGCAAGAAGTGAATCCGTTTGTAAGCAGAAAAACAAGGATCTGTGAGTTGCAGTTCAACTTCAATCAAATAATAAGCTTATAAATCTAAATGATCTATTTCACCCTAGACATCATTCAGCTGAATGGTGACAGATGTGTTCACCTGGGATGCTTTCCAAGCAGTAATTCTCTCATTAGTAATCAAATCTAAATGACATCTTCGGGGTTAGTTTAGGACATTCTCCATCCATAATTTGAACCTCATTTAGTCAGAGTGCAGTTCTGAATTCTGCTTTTAATGCCAAGTTAATGTAATAATCTTAAGGTGTCAATCTCGGACTTAGATAAAAATGTAGATGAAGCAGTGTTGTTGTGAGGCATTGGCATCTCCAACAGGAGGACCAAAGATTAGTGAAGAAGCTCTGAGGTGAAGGAGCGTGTCAGTCCTTCCCCCCTCCTTCATTTTAGAGTTATAGAAGTGGATCACATTTCGACCACCCCTCTAAACCAGCCCCACTCCATCTGATAACATATAGTGCTGTTCAGAAGCTCTTAAACCTCGCCATTCTTGACATTCTCAGGATTCTGGATGGTGTGACCTCATTGGGTGAGCGAGGCTGGTAGGAAAATAGCCTCCGGCCGAGCCTTTGCTTCAACATGGAAACTTAAGCTAACAAAGAATGCATGACTATGTGCAAACTTTACTGTGGCTGCAGTGAAAACAACATGTTTTCCCTATATGAGCTTGATTTTATTCCACTGTGCAGACTGTTCTGTAGACTTAAACGAGTGTGTGTATCTGCATGGTTTAGTCTTATCTGAGCAATGTTTTAATACTGCATGTACTTTATGCATGCACAAACACGATCAACAACCACAAACATACTGACGCTGCATCTGTTTTGCACATTCAAAAATTGCATCAGACCTATGAGGCAGCTGCACTAGCTCAAACTTGCTAAACCCCCAAAATATAAGCAAAGTCAAACTGTATATGGAAATATTATTAAATGAAAAGAAATGAAAAGAATAAGGAATTATTAAATGTGCACAAAGAGTGCACTCTTCATGATGCAACACTCATTTCAGCACAATCTAACTAGTAATGTGATTTTAAATCACTTACAAATTATTAGGTTCATGTGTTTCGAATGCACATTGTAACACAAATGGTAAAGCTGTAGGGTTGAATGGTCTTTTCCACTCCCACCTTGTTACCTGCCAGTAGGCACTAAGTTACTGTTTCACTACAGCATATTACTGTCGATTTACTTTCCTTTTTTAGTGACTGAAAATGTTGTTTTGTTATATCAGTATCAGAAATATATTGATCATGTCTGCTGGAAGTGATTTTTTTGCTGCTTGGGGGCCTCACTCTTTAGTTTGACTACCTGTTGGCAAACAGCTTTGTATTAACATATCCAGTAGTGTGTTTCTGCAAAAATAAGTCAGAAATTCTCTGTGTTTCAGCTGTTTTTTGGTCTCCATGAACATATAGACTTTCAGTTTGATAGATGCTTGTTTGTTTTTTTTTAATAAATTTTGTCTCTTTGCTGTTTCATGCTGGACAAGCAGCAAAAAAAATAAGCTAGGTTAGCTTGCCAAAAGCTTGCTTAGCGGAAACTGCTGCCTACAGTTTTATATGGAGGGTTTATGAAAGCTGTGAGACACAACTATACAGTGTAGAGTGTGTAAAGGGTAGAGGAGAGAAACAATCAGCCAAAAACTGCATGGAGCTGCAGAGCTGGATGTTAATTCTGAAGTTTGATACAACAAACAATAAATTACGCAATACAGCAGATGACTTGATTTGATAATAATCCATATATGTGACATCTGAGAATGATTTAATGTATTGGTTAAAATAAAGAAAATGAAGGAAACAATTAGAAGGGCAGGTTTAGGGAGGAGGTGTAGGTAGAGGTGGATGCATGGAGGAAGCAGATGGAAGAGGATGAAGGGAATGATGAGGAGAAGAAGGTGGCAGTGATTGAACGCTAATGCTTGCTGCAGTTCTGATGGTAGAAAGCAATTATATGGCCCTCTGCTTTATGGAATGTTCTTGGAATACAGAGCAAAGCGATCCATTAGGTTTGCTAATTAAGGTGATTGTGTGTTCCTGTGTCACTGTGTGTGTGTGTGTGTGTGTGTGTGTGTGTTTTGTGTGTGTCAGTGAGTGAGGTGCATGTCTCTCACTGGAGCACATAATTACTAACTGGCGATAAAAAGAGGAGAAGCGGGCATTGTGGGGTAGATGTGGCTTGAGTCACCATTTTAACCAGAGTTTATTGATTGATCCTAGGTGGACATGATTAACTACATGGCTGGGAGCTCAGGTATGCACGCACATGCACACACATGCACACACACACATACACACACACAGGGATACATGCACATGCATATTAATGAATATTGTATCGAATAAATACTAGAATCTGCAAATGTTTAGCAAAATGCCACATGTACGCATGAAATGTCACGTCGCCTCAAATGTGCAGCATACACAAACCCCAAATTTGGAACGATCAGCACTTCAGGCCAAAAAAAATGAAAAGCTGTTTATACTCATAACCAGGCTCTGAAAACATTCATTTAGTCAGGCTCTGCTGAATCATTTACCAAAACTGAGGTGGAAAAAATATATAAGCACGAAGTCTGGCTTTTACGTAATGCCAGCAGCCAGTCAGTCAGAACCACAGGATGCATACAGGGAAGCAGAGAAAACAAACACTGAAGGATGTCCTTTCTGCATACTTGATGCCTTTCCCAGCCGCAAATACCAAAGTTCGCCCAGGACGCTGCAAAACAGATTCACTCTAGACCGACCTGCGATTTTACCTTATAAGGGTTTTGAATACTTTGGGCCTCAGGTGGTGTGTATGTGTGTATACGTGTCTGTCTGTGTGTCATCGTGTTGGAGGAGTTAGGTTAAATTTTGTGGAGAATATTTCGCACAGCTGGTTAGTCTTTGTTATCATCTAGAGACGGCGTCTCTGGCAGCATCGGCGGTGGTTTAGGAAAGCTTAAAGCAGATGAAGAGAAAATTCCACGGTTACCACTTGGTCTAACATCGTTCCATTTCAGCAGCCCATGCCAGCAAAACACACACACACACACACACACACACACACACACACACACACAGGCACAGAAAACCTCCTGGTGGTAGGTCTGAACTGGAACATTGTTGGAATTCTAGTAGCCTTGATCCAAAGCCTCCCTTCCTCTGCAGTTCTTGAAGACTCTGAGTCTGCACCATTAAGGCTCATATATACTGCAGTCTGCCCCAGTGCTGCTGGATGAAAACTGTTTAGCATTCCACACATCAAAGGCGATGCACCTCTCTGAACATTGTTATCTTTATACCAACACTTTGGCCTTTGTGCAGTTGGATTCTTGGAAGTTTTTACCCACTTTGTTCTTATTGCTAATACAGATGCAGGTTATCAGGTTTTAGAACATACCCAATGATGCAATGATACAGTGCTCATAGTACCAATTAAGTGTCTTCCTGCATCTCTGTGAGTGTCTCAGCAGCCTTTTCCCTGATGATTATGAGTGAAGTAATGCCAAGAGGCCTCTATGAATGGAGGCCTGTGGTGGCTTAGTGGTTAACACACAACCATAGTTCTATTTCAGCCAAGGACCTTTGTTGCTTTGTTGCTAGTCACACCTCCTGTCTTTATTTTTAATATGACCTGAATTTGTTACCTATGACGCCTTGGATTTAAAAGAGAAAGGGTATTTAACTGAGAATCATAAATGCCTGTTCACACAAAAGATAACATGGTCTCAACTGGGCTAGAGGAAATGGTTTTAATGTAATTTTATAACTGCAGAACTAATAAAAAGATATCAGCTTGGATTAATTACACAGAAAATTAAAAAAATCAGTATTTAATCAGTTTAAAACATCCAAAGGCTATGTTTCCAATTGCACAACAAAGCTGTAATCCAAAGATAATGTTAATATGGTTACACTTAACGACATGGTGGTCCTCTGATATCATTATCATTTTAAACAAAGTGGGGTAACTGGCCAGAGCTCTTGTCACAACTCGTCAATGACATGATTCCATGAGAAATTAGAAGGTAAGTTTTTCTATAAATATGTCTTTGAATGGATATGTGAGTTCACAGGAGAACACTAAAGACTCTGTCTGTTCTGCTACACATTTCTATTTTTAGACGATTTATTAAAACAGTGTTTTCATCTGTCAGGAAAGAGCTGTCAGAAAACGGAACTGTCATATCTGTGCTGCTGCTACGAAAGGAAGTTCACCAAACTGGACCTACGGCATGTCAGATCTAATCATAGCAGTTCAGACACAGCTGTACATTTGACACAGAATACTGATTAAGGCCTCAGACCCTTGAATAAAAGTGACTCATGAACAAGCCACCTAAAGTGCGCTCATTATGGCAGGCATGAAGGCCAAAGCATGCCCAGTGCTCTGCCTTACAGGGGCAAGGCCACAAAGTTCAACCTCGAGGTCAAGAGGACGCATGCAGCAGTTAACAGCTAGCTCGTGCTCACCCAGCCTCGCATGCACATAATCAGTCAAGCACGCACGTGCATGCACTCGGCCTGAGTCAGATGCTGACAGGCGAATCAACAGCTGCTAAGCCACACATACACAAGAGCTGACTTCATGCCAACGATAAGAGTGACACCTCACTTTGGAGTTGCAGTTCAGGGCCGTGCATGATGGCAAATACCTTTGTGAGTACTGAACAAAGGCTGTTCATTTAGGGTCCTGGCTAATTTTAGCCCCCTGCTCAGGACATGTGGTCATTGGTCTAAACAGTAGCTCTATGCATGGTGCAAAACATTTGACACACTTTCTGTGCCTCCCCACAAGCAATGACACCAGGAGATAAAGTGACAGGAAGTCATTTATTTCAAATAATTGGAATGACAAAGAGAAGAGCAGCCCAAAGCAGAGCAACATCTGGCACAGAAATCTCAGCAACAGTTCAGCCTAATGCAAATGAGTAGCAACAGGAGCCAACTTGCAACTGGAAGGCTCTATTGTTTGTGTATTAATATCCCTGTAGGCAGAAAAGCCAACCAGTTACAACAACTGCAGAGGTTACAAGAATAAAAATACTTTGCAACCCGTGATGGCAGGCAAAATAATAACTACAACATGCAAAACCACATCACCTAAATAAGCAGAGCATGAGAAGCACATTTCAACGAGTCTCACTGCTGACAGTCAAAAGTCTGTATTTTCTGATTATTGCCACACAGTTCAGTCATGAACAATATCTATAAACATCCAACATCTTAGGGGGATGAAATGTAGTATCATATTTATTATTTAACCTATAATTAAATAAATTACCCCATTTTTTTCCAAACAAGTGTTGGAGACATGAAGCCACATCTGGCAGTCAAGGTGGACACGGCATGTTGCAAAAGGAGGATTCGATGGCAATGTTATACTCATACTATATAAAGAATAAAAACGCTTTTGGTCCAACATTGGCCTCTGATAACAAGCACGTCTCCCTGATGCCAGACTAGGCTCTTGCTGTTCATGGTATCATCAGCATTAACTTTGATCTGACAGGAACCTTAACTGTTCTGAAAACTCTCCTATGTTTGTTGACAAAGGTCTCAAGAACAAAGGTCCTTGATTTTTTCAGTGATTAGAGTACCAATTAATAGTGTTTATGAAATTGAAAGAGTAAATGTTTTGAAAAATGAAAAAAACTATTTAGACACACTGCCTGAAAGGTCTTTGGACAGTGAGTGCTTGAAACATCTGTCACAAATAATTCATTTGACATAACAATGCTCTATCCACTCCATCTGTGCTTTATCACTTCTTTGCAGCTAAACCTTTCGGTTCAGATGGCTAAAACTGGGATAAACGTGGCTCCTCTCGCTGAGTTCAGACCGTGGCTTATTTCTGTGACAAATTGCAACCCCCTACTTATCTCATCAGCGTCTCCACAGACACAAAAAAGCCCCTGCTGGATGATTCAAGGAATCTGCTTGATAGTTGTGTAACAGAGTGGATTACAAACTGAGAACGTGAGGCTCAACTGCATGATGTAAACTGACAATTTTACTACATCTGGTTGAAGCTTAAATTTAAACAAATTGAGCTTGAAAGTTGAATGACTGGATGAGGCAGAAGAGTCTCTACTGTCATTAAGACCCTATAGATTGATGACTCTGGAAGGTTTTCTGAATTCACAAGAAAACTGAAGATGACCTTTTGCTCTGAGTTTAAGGATGTTCAGCTCTATCCTTTTGCTAAAAGCACCGGAAACCAAGACTGAGTGTTCTGGTCTCACAGAGACAATCTATTTGTTCATCACTGCAAAACCTTTCAAAATCCCTTAAACTCTGTTATGATTTCTGGTCCACTCTATTTAAGAGCTTCCTTAAGAAGCCAGCAGCTCTCATGTTGTTATCACCCGGTGACGTAATGGACCCAATCTGGGAGGATTATGCAGATGGTGGGAGAGATGAACAGTGTGTAAGCCGAAGGAAAAAGTGGATTCTTCTGACAAACTATGGGAAGAATGATGAGGAACTTGGCTTCACAATAATCTCTCCCTTATTACAAAGACGGTCTGGCCAGACACCAAATTGTTCCATGGTAAATGCTCAGCCTTGTGTCTGTATTTCCTCTAGCGACAGCAAATTCCTCCTCAAGGCGGCAGGAAACAAAAGAAAAAAAAAAACAAGTCTGAAACAATGGAATGGAAGGGGGTGCGTGAATAATGCCATTCTGTGCCCAAACAATTAATCCAAGGAGCTTGCTTACTGCCTTCCATTAGTCATTGTCCTTAAATGGGAATCACAATTGAGGTGGAAGAATTTAACAGTATTATTAAGCTATTCCACTTCCATGACTTATCAACTCCAATAAACAAAACACTAAAAGAACAAAATATTTCCCAAGGACAATGGCACAGTGGATGAGTAAGTAAGCCCACATACTTTACATTCCTGCTGTTTTATTTCAGCATATCCAAGCCGTCACGGAATAGCTGGTAAATAAGTCATTCCATCCTCTTCTTCCGCTGACGCTGTACTCATGTCAGGCTCCATAAATGGCCAAGAAGTTTGCTCTTTCTCCGTATTTAGGGTTAATCCTTACTGTTAGACATCTGACTAATTAGAAAACTTCTTAAGATATCTCTAAATTCTCTCTTGACTTTTACAATAAGACACTGATGATGGAAAACATGGAAAAGTGGGCATCTTAGCTCAGTTTACCCATTTTACACACTGTTAGGCCAGTACACCAAAAAACGCATAGAAAAAATTTCATTCATAACAGATTGAAGGATGAGTAATATTGTATATAATCCAAAGACTAAATCCAACCATAAACTGCTGCCTGATTTGGCTTATTCCTGTCTTTCAGGCTCTTATTGTTGTCAAACCTATTAAAAACACATGGCTGACATGTTCAAACATTACCACGAACATGGGCTTTATAGTTTGTTTGATTCAATCCCCTTTACACCGTCCTGCTGCCATGAAGCTTACAAGAGCAGTAAATCTGATGAAAACAGACCCATTATTCACTGCTGTTTAGGTAACAATAGCTAACCTCCAGTGCCCAGCTGTTACAGGCATTTACTGGGCCTTTCTTTCAAGAGTATACATTTATGACACTTAACACCTGATGCAGATCCATGGGCTTGAGGATGTCGAAGTATTTAGAGAACAATTTACTGCTGGTTTTTGATCCTGTGCTGTTCTTTCCTGTCAATGTCATTTTTTCCCCATTTTTTAAATTAAGGCTGCCATCATTTAATTGTTAACAAAAATGTAGAGCTACTTCATTTAAGTAACCTCTAGAAATGATGAACAGGAACAGAAAGCAGCCTTTGTTTTGTGAATTTGTGCATAATTCTACTTATATATGCCTTTAGATATTATTAAATGAAGCCACCTTAAAGGTTATTATCACTCTTCAGACATTTGTGAAGCTATCCCTACTTCTGACAAGGGGTCTCAAGTGAATGTTTGTTTAGAGGGATCACAAGCCTAAAGGTCGGGAACCACCAACTTAAACTCAGGAAACAGGTGTCTTCACTACCATTCTTGGGGCTGTATGAGACCACAGATTCAACACTGAGTCATGATCCATGTTGGCACCAGAGCCTTACATGGTCAGTCCATCCACCTCCGTGTCTTCAGACCAGTGCTGAGCAGGTGACGGCCGAGAGCTGTGTCACATTCCTGAGGAGACCTTGATGCCGTGCTGCCATGACAAGAACATTCCTGCAAGCCGGACATGTGATTTACCATCTGTTTGCAGGTTAATCTGTAATGTGGTCTGCATGTTGACAGGCATGATGTAACTTTTAAAATCTGCCAAAGACTCGTGCAGTTTGAGCAGAAACGCTTGTCTAACATGAATAAAGTCTGAGCTGTGAGACATAAAGAAATACAGACATTTCATATGTCTGCAATGTAGAGATAAATCTTTAATAATCATCGTATTTGAAATCATCACACGGTCTGTGCTTCTCCTCAGTGTCTCTGACAGGCCAGGGTAGCCTCTTGAGTTGAAGCAACATTATTGCCTTTTCTTGGTGTCCATCCATGCCGATAATACTCTGTGATGAAGGCTACTGTCACTGCAGAAAATAAAAACATGTATTTTCTTCCTTTGGTGATGACAGTTTTGCCCACATCACCGATTTCTTCTTTCTGACGTTTACTTTCAGTTTGACTTTAAGGGAACATTCTCATCATAGGAATTCATCACCAGACTACCGACAATTTAAGAAGCAGACGGGGAGGGGCGGAGAGTTTTGTTCCAAAACAGTGAGCACACGGGCTTGAAAATGAGTTTTGAAAGTTCGAAGTCTCTGCATATGACCAAAATATCTCTTTTGACTTCATTAATACCTTTCAGATAAATCACGGTCCCTGTGTTCTCTGTGACAACGCATGCCATATTGCCCACTGAGACTTCATATAATGTAATTCCAACTTGGACTTTGTACTAAGAGAGTCAAAAGTAATTGAGCTTGAGTCTATAATGTGAAATTGTGCATTTAATTGTAGTTTATGATTTCTGTGCTCTCTCCAGTTTTCCCATCAGTCTGCATATGATTTCTATGTGTATGACCTAATGAAAAGCCACAAAATATTATAGACGACATAAAATATAATCTTGCAAAAAAAAAACACTAATAAGGGGATCAATAGAGAGGCAGGGAAGGAGCCACAGATGGATGTGAGTGTGTAACAGTTAACCATCTGAAAAATAATCACTTCTTTTTTTTCCCAATGGCGGACAGCGTCAAACAAAAACAAACAAGTCTTTCAAACTCAAGGTGTCATTTATTTTTTGTAAACCTTGAATATGATCATATAAAAGCAGACATGCTGTCAGAGGTTTGGAATGTGAAATGGAGCACAGTGGGAATGTCTCATAGGCTCTGTGTGTGGAAGTGTGTGTGTGTGCAAATAGTTATTATGTGAAAAAAGACTGACAGAGAGAGAGAGAGAGAGGGGGGAA
>JAUZTA010000025.1:7902810-7920630 GCA_034780835.1 Ctenochaetus striatus
AAAACTCAGTGAACAAATGAACGCAAAATGGATGTTGCTGAAAGCCCAGGTAGAAAAAAAATTGTGGCAGAAAATCGGGATTTTAATTCAAAGCTAAAAAATCGAGATTCATATTTTTTCCTGAATCGTGCAGGCCTACTACTGATACTCTTGGTCTAAATCATTTGATAGTGGTTTTGATCTGAAATCAATCCACAATTATCCAGCGAGTCAACCTTTTAAAATATGTTTAACAGCTTATGCATTTATTGATTAACCCCTGAATCTGCTACCCATTGGATCACAGATACTATTTTAACTCTGTGTTGAAATCCAACTATTGCTTAATATGGAGGTGGATTACAGAAGCCTTGTTAATGACAAAATCTTTAACCTTTACATATAAAACAATTCTGCCTTCTTGTCCAAATGGGAAGGTTAAATGGTTTATAAAATGTAACATGCTATTTGCTTTTTAAATCTTGGCTTTTCTGCTTTCCTACAATGATCAGATATCTGAGAAGTTTGTAATTGTAACAATCTGTCGATCTGACAAGCATGCTGGCCTCACTCATTAATGAGCCAGATTTTCTTAATTCACACAACTGCTTTTGTTACTTTTCATGAGTACAAATGATGCACTTTAGGAGACTGTCCAAATGAACAATTATGCAATATTGATACTTCAAAAAAAAATGCCGAAAAACCAGTCCAGCATTGCAGGAGACCTAAGGAAGCATCTGCTGCACAGAAACAAACTTCAGCTTAGCTTTAGGGCAAGCTGAGGGAGAGCAGATCGACCGGCTCAGGAAGGCTAAGGAGAGGGTTTGCCACAAATATGTGGGAGAAAACACTGTTTGGACAGGAAAGAAACATTCCTGTTTGATGGATCCACAACACTGGATTTAAAAAAACACAAAATGCACCAACACAGGTTTCCTTTTTTGGCTGCGAAAATAAAAACAGCATCTCTACTCCTGGCAGGTCAACGGGTATAGACTATCTGAGGGATTTATCTGGCTGAGAGGAAAAGGAGAGGTTAGGGAAAGGAGAAAAGGGCATCTACTGCATTTCAGGAGTGCAGTAAATAAAAAATAAATAAATAAGAAAAAAACCCAGAAGGGTGTGAATAGCTCCCTTGTTGCACAGTTTGTCCCATTTCCAGTAGGAGAATGTGGTTACACAGTATGTTTAATTTAGCAAAAGAGCTCCTTTATTAGTGTGGGTTGATATTCCAGTAAACATTCGACAACAAAAACATGCAGTCATACTCTTTTTGCTTTATTTGGCAAAAAGCCTCAGAGTAGCCTTGACTACTGCTATCCACAGCTTCATGAAGTCAATAATACCCTTTGAAATCAGAAACTTTCCTCTAAAACTGTATACCTATAGAGAGGCACCTTAATGATTAAAGAGTATCAACCTTTTTGGGGCCCCTAGAATGGGATATGACCCGAGTCTGCAGAGCCTCTTTTTAGACATGTGCAAAATTATGTGGCTTTGCTCATGTTATGTAATTGTACCTAGTTAAGTAGGGCAAATGTTTTCTTCAACAATCATCCTAATTTTGTTCTATTTTTATTCATTTGTTAATCCTCAGTATAGTTTTGAAAGAAAAATACTTGATTTGCAAACTTAACACTCCTTTGTTATGCACAATACTCAGAGACAGAAAGAAAACAGTTACTGAAAATGTAAACCGGGTAGAAAGTGAGATTTATGCCAACAAATTAATTTGTGTCAGAACAATAGCAGTTAAGGGTCATTTATTGATGAAGCCTGAATACTACTTTTTTTTAATCTGTTTTAGTTTTTTTTGTTTTTTTTTTAGTGTCATTGAAAAATTGATCACCTGTGGGAGAAATATATGCATCGTCACTGGAAAAGAAATCACAGGATTTGGATTAGGGGCAACAGATCTTTGAGATGATCACTGTGGACATCACCCTCTACCCACCCCACCAGACCAGTCGGACTCAGGCAAAGAGGGAAAACAGCAAAAAAAGAGTTAGTGGCTCAGCCTGGATCTAAGACTGCTCCTGGCTAACGTCTGGTCACAGGAAAAAGAAATGGACAAAACGGGACTCGGGCTGGCCGTACACTGGAAGATCAGAGACTGCTGATTCCAAATCTATGCAGAGACCTGTCTCCACCACAACACTCTGGATTTAATTTCTGCACTGGAAAGGTGGATTGTGTTCAAACCCTGTGCTATAAAAAGGGCAAATAAATCAAACTGATACCCTGCTAGTGTTATTTTACAAAATGTTACTTTAGGGAAAAAAATATGCTTTTCATGTGTGTAAAAATGTGGAGAGACCTGGTTTATCAGTATCACCTCCAGCTCTCTGACTCAAACTTATGTAACATTTTGGAGGGACTGTACTTTTATTTATATTTGACAGCATCTTTAATGGATGCTTGCATTTGCATACTTAACACTCTGCTCCACATATACCAAGTAAGTGAGTAATGTATGAGCAAAAATAAACACAGACAAAGAGTAACTAGGCAAGATACAATATCCTGTCAGTCCCAAAATCTGATTAAGATGATGACTGTAAATCCATATGATCAAACTGTACATGGCATACTTGCAGTTCCAACACATTACCATTTTCTCCCTGTTTGAGACTGTCCTGATCTGAAACATAAGCCAGCAAACATATAGTTTTTTTTTTCCATTTCTTTGTATTACAGCAGAGGCATACCTTAAGCTGACTTTACAATGAAGTAACTTTTGTTACAGCTGTTACATGATATCTGTGGATGAATCTGTTAAAACCAATCGAGGCCTTTTAAGAAAGAACCTGGATTTTGAGCTAAATCTACACAAACTTCCAGAACCAAGGCCCCTTACATATTAACTTGAGACTATATGACATGATAAACCACCCTGTTATTACTGTCATCACGAAGGCTGCACTGTAAAAGCATGTGGCTTCAGAGATAATGACACATCTAAAAACGTTAAAAATTTAATTCAATTCACTTAAAGGGAAAAAGGTGATAGTCTGAGAGCTACTGCGAAATCTTGGCTCTCATGTCACACTCATCTTTTGGCAATGTCTCTCTATATTGTCATAAAATGTAATTTATTTCCTTGGAAGGTGTGCCCAGCCCAGTCCACAATGCAAAACAAAAGAAGCATGTGTGTGTTACAAGGATGAAGGATGGAAGGTTTCGTAACGTTTCATCCTAGCCTGGGGGGTAATGATTATAAGCCCTGAACATCATCATTCCTTCATGACTAAGTGGAAATGGAGGACAGCCAAAGAATCTGAAAGTAGGTGAGGCAAATAGCTGCTATCAACACCATGCCCTTACACCTACGAAAATAAAGCAAGACAGACCGGACAAGAAGAGAGAGCTCCCAGGACAGAAACTTTGTCAATATAGAGTGACTGAGAGAGAGAAAGTGACAGAAGTGACAGAAAATAGATGGAAACTGGAGATTAAAGTTGCAGAGTATATTCTTGATCAATGGCATTTCTCAATGTTGGAATCAAAGTGAGAAGGGGAGGTGAAAAATCCATTAAATACTTCCTGCCAAAAGTCTGTGTAGCTTCACAAGAATTTACAAGTCAGTGATGTCATGTTCACCATAAACAAGTCATGCCGACTGAATAAATCAGTCAAGACTGACAAGTTGAATCAAACAGTCAGAGGGGTCACACAGGGAAAATGCCTGAGCACTGACAGGATTCTGACATGTTTGTGAGGATACAAACAGATCCATGCATTTAATTTTATATTGAAAACACAGCCATTCATCTTAAAATTTATATAAACCCTGGATCATCATCCTTAAGTTAAATATTTGTTTGTGAGAAGTGTTTGCCTGACCTCTTTTGTTTCACTGTGCAGGGCTGTATTTCTAAATCCAAAGACATCTTCTGCATTAGCTCCACTTGTTTTAGGTGTATACATTTTTGTACATCGCTACTTAGTTCTCAATTTTAAAGTGTGTGCACTGGACGAGGATAGATGGGACCACCATTAGCCAACAGCAGATATGTTAGTGTTGGTGTGAATGTGAGCCTCCCAATCTATAACACTGTTGCCTTTACAAAGTTTATCAAGTTTTATTTTAAAAAAGCCCGACATCACAAATCAACAATTTTCCTCAAGGGGCTTTAATATATAGATTTTGTTAGCACCTGCTTTAGAAATTTGGTGATGAGTAGGTGACAAATAATTGTTTTCAGCACATGAAACACAAACTTTGGAGAAACCTTTCTTTAAATCTGTGACTGAGGTTTAAGCCATGAGATTTGAAAATGTCCAACCAATGTCTTTATTTATCACTGGACCCACATTCCATAAAGATGTGTCAAGTTCCTTACAGTATCTCATGTGTTGAAACTGGGAACAGAGAAGACTGTCAAGTAGAAAGTAGAACTCACCTCACAGAGTTAGCTTTTCTCCCCTCTGCTTTCATAAAGACTTTCACATGATCAAACGGAGACTGCACATACATCTTTAACCTGAAAAAAAAAATTCACATTAACACAGAAGGTTACTGATGAAACTCCAACTTAATCCTTACAAAAAGGACCTGCATGAGCATAGACTGTGAAGGTCCTCCTTAGGTGGTTACAATAAAGGTCAAAGGGGTCAGATTGCTGCGTTGTTAGAGGTTCGGTTTAGAAAAAATGAGCATGCCTTGATCCAAGTTGGCAGTTCATGTTATGACACACAAGTCTTGGAAATTAAAAAGAACGTAAAGCAATCACAAAATTGCAAAGATAAATGTGGGAAAGTAAGATTGTGGAAAACAGACAGAATGTGGAGTCTTAACCATATCTAGTGTGAATAAAACTATAGCTATATGAGCTATATTTATGCCTTGACCCACTCCTCACTCCTTCTTATACAGGGCTCATGTACATGGAGGCTGATTTGTACTTAGTCTGTAACTGAGGCATAATCCCTAAACACACTGCTGCCAAGCTCAATTACAGGGGCTCTGGTCTGGCATGCTGGCAACAGCGGACCCGATACAGGTCATTAAAACCAATGCTGCAGTCATGACAACAAATGACATCTATTTTTAGATAAAGAATGGTTAGGACAGTGAGCAAAGCTAAAACACAACAGGCTTTTACATTTTTATTTCACAACTGATTCATGCAACCTGGATACCCAAAAGTTGGGATGAGACACTGTGTAAATACAAAAACCAAACCGCATTTGAAAAATTTTGTTAAATCAACTGTACAAATTGTACAAATGGTACAAAGACATTATATTATATGTCTATCTCATCAACTAATCTCAATCTCATCAAGTTCTGAAAGTTGGTGAATGCCCAAAAAACACTTGTATGAAACATTTCCCAGGTAAACAGACTCACTGGTAACATGTAATGGCATCATGATCGGGTGTAAAAGGAAAGGCTCAGCTGATCACAAGTAGGGATGAAGCAAGGCCCAATATTTTATGAAACACATGATGTGTGAAGGAAATTACTACATGACTTTGGAACACATTGTAAAACAATTGTCAGTCAACACAGTGTATTTGCAAATGGTTGCATTGTGTTTTTATTTATGTTTCACAAAGTATCCCAACTTATTTAGATTTAGGGTTCTATATGCATTAGTAATGCTTAGGCTGCATTCCAACTACACAATTTTAACCTATAAAAAAGCTCATATGCAATGAGATATTCCCAGGACAACACGATGCAATTGTAAATGAATGTAACTGCATCTCGCTGGTGTTGAAATTATGGGGAGGATTCCATAATATAGTGCAGCTTACGTAAAGATATCAGTATAACTGCATTTCAACAGCAATTTAGCGATTCAGTTAGCTTTGTCTTCCGTGAGTCTCATTCCCAGTTTTTATGAACATGAGAATCCAGTAAGTAAACACAGCATCACAGTTCTTGCCAAGAGCAAAACCGCTAATTTGAACTTTTCAAGAGAAAACAATGGGTTGAGCAGTGGTCTTTATTCTTAAACTCAAGACTTCCAAACCATATACCAACCTGGTGTTGATTTCTGGGTCTATTATCACATTGTTAAGTTTTCTATTTTTGTACTTGTGAACAGTGAGTGACCCAAAACAACCACTGAATGCGACAAATAGCAGAAGAGGTTCTTTGGCTTTGCTGCTGGATTCTTTAGGAACTATAATGGATGGCGACAGAAAAGCTTAGTGTTAAACAGACATGATGTCAAAGCTACATACAGTTTATATGATGCCCTTGGACTTATTGCCAATAAATTGGACACAGCTCTTACTCCAGCAGCGCAATGCCCTAACAAACCTCTACATGGCCGTATTCATCAAAATCATCCATGTGAATTGGCTCTTACTCTGCACTCAAACATGGACACAGTTGGAGATGCAAGTAATTTTCAAACCAGGTGGATAAATACCAACAATCACAACTGACGCACGCAGCAGCTCACTGCTGTTTGGAAGGTCTGTACCTAAACACAAACCACTAATCCTACAGCTTGAACAGTGTGTGTTACATGCCTCAGACAAGAAAATGATGGTACAACAGCCTTGTAACGACGCGAATTTCATTAATCCTCTAAACCAGATCAGTAAACTTTTTTAATAAGTCTAAAAAGCATGTAAATGTTTTTGAATCTCTTCACACAGATAAGAAGTGATCTACAGCTATAGGCTCACTCTAGCCAACATATCTCAATCTGTGGCACATTGAGAGGTTTATAAATTATACAGCTGAGAAAAGAATCATTTACTGGAGTTATAGTTTGGGTGAAATAGGGTAAAAAAGTTGGATTGGTGTGTCTGTGCAAACATTCACAACAATCATACAAATTTTAACTTAAGTGTTAAAGGGGCACAACTCACTTTTGACGTGTCACAGGGTCTGACTCTGTAGGGTGGATGTAAGGGGTCAAGATCTCCTCCAAGGTTTGCTTGTCGGACACCCTGAAACAAGAAAGAGATTAGGAGGGAAAAACAAAAAGGTGGGGATTGGGAATGTTTACATCCAAACCAAGTCTAACCACACTCATAGTAAATAATGTCTGTGTGAAGTTTTTCGAGTTCTGGGCCAAAAGATACAAGTACAAATAGTTGTTCCTGTCGAGTTGCAGAATGTGCACCTACAGCACATCAAACACTCCTTCTGGGTTTTGAAACAGTATTGATATTTTTTCTTTCAATCAACAAAACACTGGTGCTTCAGTTCTTAAGTTCAAGAAATCAAATTGTTCTTGTGTAACTCACCTCCTCTGGCTGAACTCTGTACTGCTCTGAGGGAAGATGAGCTTCAGATGCCACAGAAATACTTTTTCTCTAAAAAAGACACAGAAAAACTCATTTTTAGTTTCAAGCACATCAACATCAGTCATGCTTGATGCCTGTTTTTCAGCACAGACACATGAGGTAACCAGTGCTCTCACAGTCCTCCCATCACAGTCAAACATAAATACCCTTGTTTAAATTCAGAGCATAAAATGGATTAAGCCTTAATCTGTCCAAGACAATACGGCTGGCCGCGTCCAAAATCTTGACCATCTGTGGGACTCTGCGCCTGTCAATGAATAAACCAGAGTCACCATGGAGACTGTGACATATACATGCAATACTAGGACACCAGCTGGTGGATATCAAATAATGATCACTTCTTCTGGGGTAATGCTCTGGGCAGTAACTCTTAAATGCGGTTGAGGTTTTTTCGGGTTGCTGGGCGTGCTCTACAACCAAACATTTATTCCTTTAACAGCTGCTGTGTTCATATCTGTCATCGGGATGCAGAAATAGCCAACAACATGTCTTATATCAAAGAGATTGAGATATATGAAGACCAAGCTGTATTTTTACTTTTATTCTTTTACAGTAATGGATTGTTTATGTGTAAATCACCATCTTGCTTGTTATCTGAATTTTGCCAGTCTATAAACCAGCTTGACACATTAACCCCCTGAGACCTCGTGTACTCATATGAGGACATTACATTTTTGCCTTTCTGCACCATGTTACTTCAGTTTAGTTATAATACTTAGGTTAAAAACTTAGGTCCTACTTATTCCAAGTAGCTAAGAGAAATAAAAATTGCACACCAAACGAAAGCTCAGGTCTCAGGAGGTTAAAATACATTTGATATTGCAAATAAAGACTCCTTTTACATTGAAAACAAAAAATAAGAAAAACATAGGAGGTTTTATTCCTGCCCTTGAATGATAGCACACAGTCTCCAGCCATAATTAAGTTCTGCTCTGCAGAGTCATATACCCTACACACTGAGCTGAAATTAACTACAAGGACCTGTGTTGACCAAGACCACAGAATTTTCCATATACAGGGTGGAGCTGATTCATCAACCCATTCTCCATCAGAGCAGAAGGCCTTGATGGATCTGAGGGATGAAGATGAAACATATGAAGCAAAGCCTAATTGTAAGGTACATATGGGAGACCTTGTCATTAGGGCTTGGTATTCACCAAGAGAGATTTGGAGCATCTTTTAATATCTGTAGTATAACGAATCTGCATAGTAACCTTGGTCTGATTCTCAGCCCATTCTGAGAAAACTGCAATACTATTCGGTGGTTTCCGGTTGAAGCAGGACTACAGCATAGTTTACACGTACACAATTTTTTTTTTTAAATAAAGGTTTTTCTGTTGCTCTGTAGAAGCATTAGATTGTGTAGTAAAAGTGTGATGATTTACAATCAATGATGATTAATCTTTAATGAAAATGAACTTTACAGCAGAATTCACGCAGAAGACCTTGCATTAATCTGATGGGCATCTCCTTAGAGATGAAACAGTGCATCACAGCAATTCAAACCAAAAACAGTGTGTTTGGTTCTCTTGATAACATCTCCTTTCCCTCTACAGCCAAGTGCCTGACATGGCACAGAAAAGTCACCCTCCCTCTGCTTCAGTAAGTTACATTTTCATACACAAAATCCTATTTTATGCTTTTTTCTTTTTTTATAATTCCTGTAATTTTGGTAAAAGTAACTGAAGTTCAACATTTATTGGCTCCAACTCTAACGTGATCCACTCACTTTTAGTCACAATTTAAAAGTGTACATAAAAAAAACACTAAGAAACTCACACTGACATGAAACTCCCACTGTCATATACGCTGGATGGCTTGATTGCAGAGGAGCGCAGACAAACCCGAGCACAAATATAAATGCTTATAACGGCAAATTGCTTAGGCTACAGTGACAGATTTAACACAAAGCCATAAATCGGACTAAGTAAATACATCACCAGAGTCATTACGATTAATCCTTTGAGGAACACTAATGACAGCACCAAATTCCATGCAATCTATCCAGTGGTTGTGTAGATATTAGACTGCGGGCCCAAGTGATGTACAGCTAGACTGATGGACAAAACCATAATGTAGTTCAGTAACATTGAGGTTTAGTTTTGTGACTGGAGTTTGAGCTGGGAATAATTGGCACACACTTGCACCTAAGATAAAATAGAAAGGCTTTGAATTGGATTACTTGACCAACACAAAAACAACAAAAAAAAGATCAAATTAATAAAACAATACAAAAGTATTAAGTGCATATTCTAAGAAACACCATATCAAGTGGCAATGAACTGTTCAGCACCCTTTGAGCCTATTGACATAAGGCATGTTTTAGGCACTAGTGAGGTTATTTTGCAGATCCAGATGTTTATACAAAAGATGATTATACAACACAGGGCATGTTTCTCATTGAAAACAGAAAACGGATGGGTGGAAGGAGTTCAAAAGTGAAGAAGTATGTGCAGAACTGGCAAAATACCCAATGAAAGGTGGTTATGAGTTTCCACTTGGCTGTAACAACAGGGTGAAGGGGTACGGCTGTGGGTAGTTAAGGCTGCAGCAGGCATGCTGGGAGTAAAGACAAGGGGCTAGGAGGGGATTCCCTATGCAACTGTAGGAGGTAACCAACACCTCTAACCCCTTAGTCAGAGGAATTTATGTGTGTGCTTACTTTTGGTTGAGTTTCTGCTTTGGTGCATCAGCATGTGCATGTGTATACATGTGCAGGTGCGTATGTGTCTGTACATACAAGCAATTGAGGGTGGAGCACCAGGTGTGATGCTGTTATTCTGTCATTACTCCAAATGGAAACTATGTCTTTCAATGGAAAAGGGGCTTGCCCAAAGATGTGTGCAATCATTTCAGGCAAGGCCACAGTGCATACCTGGGATAACTGCCATCATTCAATTTCAGAAAAAAAGAAGAGAAAGCAGTATTTAAAAAGTCAAGACAGGAGCACTAGCAATAGAGACAACTGCTTTATATATCAAAACCTGTTTCAAGAATATCAGGACACACTTCCTCATCCTCCAACAATGTTAAAAGACCATGAGCAAGAACATTAAATTCTTAAGGAGACCAGCTGCAAACAGCAAAAGCTACTTGTGCAAGGTACTTCCCATGTATAACTGTGTATACAAGAAGTTCAGTTTTTCCTGAAAACTGCCTGTTTTCAAAGATTAAGCACTTTAATAACCACACAGAGATTATGCTGAAAGGTTTATCACCTCAAAGGACTTTCATGCAATAAGCTACCTGCTACCTTACATGGCCTGCATTAAGAGGTATTTTCTCCACCAAGGGGGATTATTCATTAGTTTGTTGGACCACAAAAAGTAAGTCTAACAAAATATAATAGGATTGATAAACGGCCAGATTGGAATGAAAAGTGTAAACATGTTTATTTACTCTATAGGTGTTAACTCCTTGTTTCTAAGGACAAAAACTATTTTTTTCAGAGCTCTCAGAGAGATTATCACTGACATACTGTTGCTATCACTCTATGTTGTGAGTTTTCACACATATGAGAAAGAATACACTCCTGAGTTAACCTTTTTTAAGTGTAGCCAAGACAACTAATGATCAGCTCTGGAAGTAATACTGAACGTTCTGGATTCCAAAATTGTTTACTCTGTCTTACTGAGAAACCTCAGTGTCCTTGGTGAAAAAAAACCTTGGGGTTTTCAATTATTTTCGGCATCCTGAGTTCCATAGAGAGGATGGAAGTGGTCATATCTTGCAGCCTCCCAAGTGGTTGCTGTTTCCTCTATCTTAAATTGGCAGCACAACAATGGTATTTTTGTTTCCCACATCAGGATACACAATATTTACGCAATAAAAATAACCAAATTCACTTGTCTTCCCATGAAAATCCAGAATTCTTAAAGCAGGCCTGACAGAGAGCCTTGGTTTTCAGAACAAAAGGCATGTTGTTAAATTTGTAGATGAAAGCTACAAAATTTCAGTCAATCAAAGCAAGTAAGCAATTCAGTTTTGATTAAAATTATTGAGTTTTTCAAGCCATGGTGCGAGACATATAAACCAGTAAAGCAGAAGTAATCATTTAGGCTAAGAATGGCTAAATAAGTGATCGCTGCCCTGATAGATTACAAAGCCTGGAGTCAAGCTTTTGGTGAGAAGTATATTTATAAAGTAAAAAGGACCATTATAGTTTTAAATGTATAATTAACATCTTACTAAAAGAGCTGCAGCCCCTCAGAAGTCCAGGATACAACTTTGCCTCTTTCTCTATACTAAAACTGCATCTGAACAATTGTCTGCATCCATGAGGGAGACTGAGTATTAAAGCAGCCTTAGAGGAGGATGGATGAATTCATTAACAAGAACACTCTCTGCTCGCACACTGTTGATTAAGTAAGCGATTGCAGTTGCTTGTGCCAACACAAGAGAGCGGTCTGACTGGTGGTCTGGCAGTCAGAGCAGATCCATCTGGCTGGATTAGGGATTGGATAGATTCATCAAAAATGGCGCAAAATATGAAACCATGTGTCCTGTGTATCTGCCCATCAGAGGTAGATGCCAGGATCTGGGTGGCAAGTTGGTGCTGGTGGAATGAGATGACAGGACTTTGGGGCCTTTCTATTGCAGATACAACAAATAAATCCAGTATCCAAAGCTGTAACTGAATCCCCAACCACAGTGGGTGGAGCTGAAGAGAGGCTGATGGTCGAAAGGGAGAGGAAACAAGGATAACAGGCAGCTGTATCTTAAGACTCCTTCTTCAAATTCTGGCTTGAGTCTTAGTTGCTGGACAAATGCCTCCATATTAGTCATGAGTCTACTTTCCCAAAAAGCTCAGAACACACTCCACCTCAGTTCTAGAAAGGCAAAAAAGATGCAGACTCTAAGTATGTGTGTGTATGTACACACAACAAGACTAATCAATAGTCAGACTAGCGGCTTTATACAACTTGGACGCTCATTACTTTGTAGACAAAAAAGATGGATAGAAATTTTCTAAATTCTTAGACTCTTCACACTGATGGGGAAATATATACATTTGGGCCTATCAGCTTTAGGTAACCTTAAATAACTGACATTTTGGAGCAATGGAGAGTGTGACCTGTTGGCCACTTGAGATGTCAACTGAAATGATAACCCAGGTCATCAGACTTATCCTCAGGGTAAAATACACGCCTGCACTGACACTGAATGCAATTAATCCAATAACTGCCAGTGTATTTTGTTAATGTAGACACCTCTAAAGCCAAAGCATTAGTGTGCTCAAAAGAAACTGGTTTTGTAGCCAAAAGCCGTTAACGCTGAAGTTCTTGTGTTCAAGAACAAAACTAATGCATGTCATTAACTTTGAACAACACAAGGGAACCTAATTGCTGAAATCAGTCAACCTAACATGACAAACAACAGCTTTATATTCACTCTAGCTCATGCAGCACATACATTTCTGCTTAATTTACAGTTTGGAAATGCACTCAGTGCCAGAAAGCAGCATGCATCGCACAGTTTTGTGGCCAGTTGTGATGACAGCATTTGCAACACTGATGAAAGTGCTGCTTACCATTTTGATGTGACATTTGCCTCAGATGGCAGCCGGCATAGTCACTGTTCTGCATCAACAGTGGTTAATCAAGCCAAAGCAACTAGAGGGTTGTCTGCTGCAGTCTCTAAAACATTTGACAAAAACAGCTGCTGACTGATTCACTCAAAGTCAATTGCTGGAAAATAGGAATCGTGCAAAGTGATAAATGGTCGTTCTCCGCCATGAAATCTGGGTTGAAATATGGCTCTGTCTGGTTAAATCCATTTGTGCATTCATTCATCACATACAATATTTCACACACCACTCAGAATTCTACAAACCTGTGATGAATGACACTGCATTTTATGCACCGTATTAATTGGCTTCATTGAGACTTTAAAATTACACCCAGTTTCCACAGCAAGCTTTAGCTGGGCTGTGTTTTTTCTACAGCAACTTCACAGCAGGGGACAACTGATTTTCTGACTTTGATGGGGAGCAAGACCAAATCGTTATCTGCTGCAGATAGCAAGCCCTGTATGCTCAGACTCTAGAAGTATTAGAGATCTTAAACACTGCCCATAAAACACATATATTCATTCCTGCTTGTACATTCACCGACCCTGCATATGAACTACAGTAAACATGCTTGATAGCCCATCTCCTTTGCTGTTACAGATATACTAAATCTGGTCAAAATCTGTTAAACTACATTTATGGAAAACCAAACACTAAGACAGGGACTGGTTTCTGTCTAGATAATACATTTTTTGGTACTTTTACCTTGGCAGACAAGTTTTCCACACTGCATTGGAAGAATGTAAGTTAAGCAGCAAATGAAATGAAATGATTAAATAAAGAGGTGTGGGTGACAACTGCTCATGCCAGGTTCTCACTACAGGACTACAGACATGCTTTGTCTCTTGCAGACAGTCAGAGGCAAACCAGCCCTCTCTCCTGTGATTGACAATTGCTGTGTGTAAACTGTTAAAAGATACTATCTGAGAACTCACCAATGCTTTGCAGATGCTTGAAAGATATCAAGGGTGCTACATATCTGGTCATGTTGGTGAGCCATGCAATAAGCTACACACAATGACAGCAAACACTCATCTGTTGTCATCCGCAGCAGCACTCACACCAAGTCTTATCATGTTTTGAGGAGGCATAATCTCAGAATATATTGGAAACACATGACTTCTTAGTATTTGTAACTTTTTCATCCCCACTGAATCCAAATATAAGCAGGCAGCTTTGTGTTTTCTTTGCAAAAATATTTATTTACCTCCAACCCTGCAAAACAGGCAAACCTAGCTGCCTGCGTGACCAAATCTATTCTCTCGTTTATATTCTTTTTGTGTGTGTGTTTTGCAGCAAATCAGCGCAAAACAACTTGATCCACATCATTTCTTGTGTGACAAAACTTTGGAAACTGGACAGAGTTGTTAGAAGTCCTTCTGGCAGAAAACCTTGTGATGTCTGATTACCTATCACTAATCAGTCACGTAGTGTGTGAACCATAACTTGCATAGCCAACTTTCAACAGCTCAGCAATTTGACAACTTGAAAGTCATGTAATGTGACCAAGGTTTTAGAATAATTTTTGGGAAAAAAATCCAAACCACCTACAAATAACCATGCTATGCAATGTTTTTGCTGTTCTTTTTGATTAAAAAGTACTTTCACCTTGTCTGCATCATGTCTCGATCACATTTTTGCTTAATAGCACAAATGTCTGGAAAGTAAAAAAAAAAAATTGGCATTGTAGCATTAACATGGCAGTGCATTTGACACTAACCAGCTCAAAAGACAGCAGCATAATTTGTAAAGGTCAACATGTTGGATGTTGATTTGGCTTGTGAGTCATACCCACATTTAACAATCACCATTGATGAGAGGCTTCAATATGCCTCAAAGGAACTTAGTCATTGCACGTGTCAACCAACCATATTTATGTAAGTGTGTGCCCAAAGTAAGTAGTTTTGGGCATACATAATCATTAGGTGGCAATGACATGCTTTTCAGGAATGTGCTACAGAAAAGAAAGAAAAAAAAGGGAACACGCATGGTTGCGTGTAGCAAGCATTTAGGAAGTTGCAGGAAGAGCAAGTGGATGACAACAAGGAGTATGACAAGAATCACTTGATCATTTTGTCACTCTGTTAAAAGCTGAGGTTATAGGGTTATTAGGGAGAGGAAGGTTTGTTCAACAGCTAAACAGAAAACAGGCAAGAAGAAGAGTTTAGCATAAGTGCATGAAATGGATCATGTAGCATATATTTATTATATTTTGGGACAGTAGTTGATGCTATTTTATTTTCAAAATTTTTTTTTTCTCTTATACTACCACTTCATTTTTTAATTTAACTGTTCTTTAATGTCCATCAATACAAGGAACAAAATTAAGTATCCTTTAACCCAGCCAGCTTATTAAGGCTCATATCCAGTCGGCGATAAACTAACATAGATGGTGCAAATCAAGAGTTGCTCATATGACTAATTAACTCAAGTTTTTTATGAAAATATGGTTAGTTTTTTATCCACACTAAATACCATTCGAATGTGTTGTCCAGCCCACTCAAGCTGTCTGTGAGGAAAATGCCCTGCCATGCCAGGCTGTAGAAAACTTAATTCCACCCTAACACAGCTACTTCCAATATCCTGCCAGTAACTCTAAGGGCTGAACTGAGAGGCAGCCTGTAAATTTCTGTCACTCTGTTTACTTTTTATGCCTTGTTTTTGAAATTTGTCACCAGCAATAGTTTGAAAGAAAGTGGTTGCAAGGTCGTTATTTTACAGACAAACATTTAACCAGAGAAAAAACATGTCCACTAACTCACACTCACATGTTCACATTTAACATATACACCATTGCAAGGCATGAAAAGTCTTCTACTCAGCTTTCTGCCAGTAATGATCCTTCTCTGGCAGCACGACTGCGTAGCATGAATATGTCGCTAACCAGCTGCAGTCACACTGTTCACACATCTGCTTTTTATATTATGTACTTGGTACATTCAGAAGCACATTCCCTCGATCTCCCTTGCAGTTTATTGTATACCTTTCATTCCATCCCTCGTGTCCATTCGCTGGGCTGGGAATGGGACGCCACTGCGGTTAGTTAAAAAAACTGTGCAGTGAAACCGACCAGACTAAACAAAGAACTAAGGTTGTGCAGCTGGTCAGTGATTCCTCTACAGGTAGTGCAGCAACAAAAAGCATGCAGATTCTTCTTTTGTCTTTAGCTGGAGCAGTTGTGGAAATTAGGCTTATTTCCCAGGTGTTGAATCTAAATAACAAAATCTCAACAGACATTTTGGTGTCATCAAACTAAGTCTTTCTATAATATTCTGACAAGTGTTGAGCTGGGGATGGAGAACATGGAGTCGGAGGGTGGGCAGACTGTGCCACTACGACCTGACATAGTGTTACCTCATCCTGAGATGTGACGCTTACATTAAACTCACCGCCAGCAAAACACCAGAGACAGACGTGACAGAGTGGTGGACTTTAAGGGTGGAAAAGAGGGTGGTGAAAGGGAAAGCAACAACACATAACCAACTGGAGGGACTGACAAAGGATTCTTTTAGTGGCAATCCTGATTGGCACCCAGTGTTGTCCCTGGGCATTTCAGGCTCGTAAAACTTTAATATGCAGTTCAATAACCATTTTCCCCTCCTCTCCTTCTATATTCTTCCACGGAAGATTAGTGTGGCAAGACTCAGTCTAAAAAGAAAAGGGAAAATGAGTGGCAGGAGGTTGTCCAAGGAGGGAGAAATTACGCCAGACATGAAAAGACCACCAATAGAACTGAGCATATTGGAAAAAGTTCCCATGTGAAAGAATAACTTGCCACTTCATGGTCTAAAGGGAGTAATGGGCCCAAGTCTGTAATCTCTGCAAGCCCTTCAACTGGCTTCACTGAAGTAATTCCTATGCACTATGTGCGTTAAGTGCAATTTCAATGATAAATTTAGCATTCAAAAGCATTTGCCCTCTTCCACAGTTTCACTGTCCTCCAGTAGTTTAGAAAGTGTCCTTTAATTGGGGTAATGTCAGCATGCAGCTGCCCATTGATGGTTTGTCTTCAGCACAGAATATAGTGCTAATGATCATTAGCAAGAAGAGTGCTTGTGTGAGTCTGCATGCAGGTTGGAAGCTACAGATTCGCTGAACCTGAACACATCTGACAAGAGCCAACAGAAGGCTGCAACCCACCAGTTTGAAATGGTCTTGTCCTGAAACTGCAACATGTTGACTCAAGGACGTCATCATGTCTGACTCACCCTTGAGAAAATAGGAAATCTTAATTTGTCTCAGACACTAGTGTGCTGATGTTGATGACACCTCGACTGCTTCAGGTAAAACAGTGATCACAAGTTCAACAGATATAGTTTGATGCCTTTCATTATCATGGACCAATCAGCCATCAGATAACCTGAGGAGAGCCAGCACTCCATACAGTTGCTGTTAGGGCTTAACAAGAGTGCCATCCTGTGGTAAAATAAAACATCACTAATCAGAAACTCATATTGCTCCAAAATAAGGGCTTAAGTTCATCAAAGAACCATGAAGTGTTGTCTTTGACAGTGACTGAGCATAACATCAGCAGTCTCCAAATGTTTGGGTAAGGCTAAGTGGCACTGATCTGATGGAAATCCAAACACCTGTGGTGTTGTATTTCTAGTTGTGTTGATGCCTCAGTAGGTTTGTATCATGTCTTTCCAATGATACAAACCAAAGCCATTTGATGTTCTTGTACTGCAACACTGGTTCCATCAAACTACAGCTTAGGACAGGACAAATAATAACATTCTACTGAAAGCCTGAATACACTGTATTTTGAGTCACTTCAGTCTTACTTTGTTAGGAAGAAGGTGGAGTTTTCTCTGCTTTTAGTGAAGGTGTTGGGGAGGAACCTCAAGGTAATATTCATCTTTCTGGCATTGGCTGCCAGCCTCTTTCCCTGGAAAGCAGAAAAGCAAAGATGGTACAGCATAATGCAGTACAGTATAATACAGTTATTAGCTCACTTCACATATTGACAGAAAATCAACTTGTAACAATTGTGA
>JAUZTA010000025.1:7939978-7955119 GCA_034780835.1 Ctenochaetus striatus
CCTCTATTATTTACATTAATGTTTACAGCTAGCACTTTTCAAATGCCCTTACTAGAGCATTGCTCCTTTTTAGCACACATTAGGATACACAGTAAATTCATCTGTAGTGTGTGTTCGCATCCTACATAACATACAGTTAAAACAGCACCACATTCTTCAGATCAGTGCTCTATTAAAAATGTAGGTGCTTCTTGCTCTGCAGCAGCTGACACCTAAACTGTCTGAACATCTCTGAATGTCCCAATGGGCCAAAACAGTGAACGTTTCTTAAAAGAAGGAACAGAAAACATGATTCCTGATGTCTTTTTAAAACTGAGAGAGCAGTTTAAACATGAGCGGTTATTTGTTTGATGATGGATAGTTTTAACAGATTCTGAAGAGAATAAAACGCGGCACAAGGACACATATTTCAAAAAAAGATAGCAAAGCCATTAAGTATATAAAGACAAATGAAAAATGAATTTCATTTTCTTCAATGTCTCTATTTCACTGTTTATTTTAATACATCCAAAAACGTTCCTAAAAATGTTGTATTGTTATAACTGCAGGCCACAGTTTTGATATGCCCCCCATCCCCTCCCCCCTTTATGGTTATAATATTTCTTGATAGTGTGCCCTATAAATGTACTCATAAAAATGTCTGCCTTTCACTGAGTTGCTTTCTCACACCACAGACCACAGCGGTTTCCTGCTCCATCAGCAGTGTGGTGAGGCGTAGGGAGCCAGTGATATTAGAATAACAGATGAGTGGATCACCGCCTCACATATGGCTTCTGTTCCTCGATCACAGCGAGAAGTCAGGAACCCGGCTGGAACTACACTGTTGTATATTTACTAGGTCAACTCCACCCTGGAAGTGCTGAGAAACTCTTGTGTAACGTAAAAGCCAATGTATTTCAACTTGATAAGACGACTTGGAGATTTAACTAAGTGTTAACCAGATGACCTTCTCACTCAAACCATCAGTTTATATCAGGAAAAACTTTCTAACAATGTATCTGCATGCAGGAATATAAACACACAACATCGCATACTGTTCTTGAAACAGGTGCTATCATTCAGCCATAGCAAGTTTTTCATTATGATACTCTTAATGATCTCAAAGGTATTTTCTTTAATACACATCAATCCAAACTCACAGATTCCGACCAGAAATCAGAACTAAACAAATGTACATGCAGGAGCCTGCAGCAAAAACACCTGTCTGGTGTGGGAACTTCCAACAACAGTCCTGTTCCTCAGATGCTTGTGAAACTTTTCAGTCTGATCTCACAGGATGACCTCTGCTGCATTTCACTGCCGCTCTGTAAAGCAGAAATGTTTCTTTCCATTTCACAGAGCAGCTGCATCCAGCTGGCAATGCGAATAGAAAAGAATATGCAGTTGATAATGAGAAAAAACAATTAATATGGGAACAATTACTAAAAAGGACAGAGAGGATGAGGACCAGCACAGGCAGTGGGAAGCCATGAAACAATATCTTCCTATCTACGGAAACACATAGTATGATTTGAAAATTGGGTTTCCTGCAGACATCTCCCACTGAGACAGCCCAGAGTGCTTAGTGAAAGAAGAACTCCAGACTACCGAAGCCGACTGCCGGCTGAAGAAAACCTGCTATCTTAACAAACTGCTCAAATACAAGAAATTGAGTGAATAGGAATGCAAAAGAAGAATATCTATCTATCTATCTATCTATCTATCTATCTATCTATCTATCTATCTATCTATCTATCTATCTATCTATCTATCTTTTTATAGTTACTGTATTTATTTCAAATTATGCAAAATATCTTTGGTGATTTAGGAGCCCCAGATTATTGGACTCACTTTGCTAGTAAAAAATTATTTTATTTCAGTCAAAGTGAAAAACATCAGTCACAAAATTAGACTTACTCGACTTTTACACAACGAATTTATGTACTGTAAATGAAAGCCAGACAGAAAGGACTTGGCTTTCCAACTCTTGGCTGAAAGGGAAAAAGACATTCATGCATGAAATCCCAATCCACTCTGGCTGCTCATGTATTTGGACAAAACCGCCGCGTCGCAACCATAGGAAGCCAATCAAATCAAGCCATTTAATGATTAATCAGTGTCAGCTGTGTGTCTGAACGCCACAGATGGTAACAGAAAAAGAGTTTTGGGCACTCAGAGAAAATAAAATTCCTGTACTAAGGACAATGTGACACAAGTAAGCCAAAAGAACAATACAGTGATGGAGTTATCTGCATTTCACCTGCTGTTTGGACTGTTGATGCTCTTCAGCTTGCAACAGTGAACCCATTGCACCAGTCTGCTTACTGTTGGTGATATTTACACACCTTTATTCACTGTGATTTTTATTAAGTCAATATTTAAGAACAATCAAGTTTAACTCCTGTATTGTTGCTGAGATGCAAGATAAATTTATGAGAGCAGGGTCCCGAAAAGATAAAGATGTTTCTCTTTTTACAACACAGACCACAAGTCTGCTATAAAGGTTAAGCACTGAGTACTGTAAAGGAAACTTTCCTCTTGAAAGTTCAGTTATGCAAGTAAGATTTCCAACTCCCTCTGTGACCTACAGCACAATTATGGTGCTTAGCAAGAATGTTCTGAGACATAGCGTATCACTGATTTCCTTGCGTGCACGTCAGCTATAATGTCAGCTTCATGATTTTCAAGTTCAAGCCGCCAAAATGTCATTTTTGATCACCATTGTTGTAGCCGACTTTCACAGAGGTCAAACCTGTCATCGTCCATAAAGTTCAATCATCTCTATAACGAGCAATATCAGTAAAACATATCAGTAAGTTCTGTTTTTAATATAATAATATAAATATGGTTGAGAGTGGAAGCAAATAAACTAACTTGCAAACTAAATGTAGTTTTGCCAGTTGATGATAATGATTGGGCCTGAGCAGGCCAAAATTCCATGAACGAGGGGAGATTTGTTACTAAGAAAAGAGCAATGTGAGAGCAGTGCTGCAGAAAGACAAGGATCAATAGAGTTTGTGGTGTCAAGTTAAAGCAAATTTCATGCATTAGTTAATGTTGTACTTTCTGATTATCCAATATTGATATCATTTAGAAAAGAACAGATCTTTAGGTGCAATTACCCGATTTTTAATGGGTGAAAGGGGGTGGTTTGATTTAAATTAGGATAATAACAAAACCTGAAGAACAAGAAGCCATTCAAGTATGTGCTCATCTAGTTCCATACATTCTTAACTGCTGAAGCAAAATTGCTGCAATCAAAACAGGATAAATTAAACTCGGACAGATAAATTGTTTTCTTTATGATATTGCTGTTGATTACCTGTCGTCCCTGATTTCCTGGAAGTCCTGATAAACCAGTCAGCCCTGGAGGACCCTCAGGCCCTGGGTAACCCCTCATTCCCATGAGTCCTGGTAAACCAATTGGCCCCTAAAAGATGAGCTAAATGTCAATCTTGTGGTGCTTTGTGGTACTGAGATCACTTAATCAAACAGAGAGATTTATGATGACTTTTGGTTGAGTCTGTCAGTTCAAAGAATCTATAACTCAAGTTTAGTTTTGGTGGCACTTCACCAACAAATCAAAATGTTTTTTATTGCATTGATTTAGCTGACGATGGAGCGGTTTTGAATTAGAATGGTCTTTTTGCTGCTATCTCTCCGAGCCATGCATCTGGTGGAGCTGCTGTGATACTCACTTCAATGCCAGGAGATCCGCTCAGCCCCCTTGCTCCTTTCTTTCCTGCTGAGCCCTGAACAAAAACACACACACGAAGAGTGAAACATACATGGGCACTCACAAAAACACACAAGATGATATAGTATCTCCCTTGTTTTTTATTGAAGAGCGGAAATTTTTAAGACCATGTCTAATATGAGTCTTCTGGAGAACCCAAGTTCAGGGCTGTTTTTGTAGTTAACTGCTTCCAGACAGTCAAACAAATATACACAACCGGCAACTGTATATTCAACACCTCTGTGGCAACAGGTTAAAATCGCACCTAGGTGTTTGCGTAACACTAACGCAAGAAGCCTCCAGAGGAAAATGTTGTTTCAAACTTTATATATGTTTGCACATCTTTAACTCAAGACAAAAAATACAACAAAGGCAAAGGCTAAATATGTGGAAAAATCTTTTCATTTCCTTCAAAAATTGTCCTTTTACGCTCCACATCGTCTCTCCCTGATACAGTCAGCTATGCATGTCCAGTCCTTGAAAGATATCTCTCTAGGAATACTTTTCTAAAGTGGTTAATTTGAAGCAGACATACAACGGATCTTGCAAATTTCCACTATTTTCTGTCGGGCTGTTAAGATAGCGGTGTCTGTGCACGGATCGGTCTATATGTTTCATGTGACAACACTGCTAAAACTTAACCTTAAGCTCAAGCCAGCCAAATACACGAACAGAAACACTACTTAAACCAGTTATATAATCAATCATACATACAAGCTGTTGCACATGTGAAAGAAAGTGGGTGATATATGGAAACCTGTGAATACTTCACTATTAACAAGGCCATGTGGAATTTGATCAAAGAAACTCAAAGATGTCTCACAGGGGAAATCAAGTTATGTAATCAGAGGTCTTTGAAAAGGTTGAAGACTCAAATGAACCTGACAGCTTAGAAAGTAAAACCTATCAGTTCAGGGAGACTTTTTTCCCCAAAGATGTCTGCTTTCAGGGTAACTGCTCTAATTTCATACTGTTATGCAAGTTATCTGAGGTCAAAAACCAAAAACAGAAAGCTCTGATAAATGTTAGTAGGAAAATAATGACAACTTTACATTCCTTATTTAGTACACAAAAACTGATTCCATCACCATGTTCTAAAACTAGGAGATACCTCACTTTTATTTTTCCTTTTACTCAAAAATTCCAGGACTTCGGTGTGATGAAATGAACAGCCGCAGCTCAAAATCTTTGTAACAGAATGTTTATTTAGTGACAGCTGAAAAATAAAAACGATGCAGCAAACAGAAGGACTTCTTTTCATCCAGCATCATTTGTAGACACAACGGAACCGAACTCAATCCTGGGTTCATCCCTTGTGGCTATACAAGGTGGTGTTATTACAAGTAATGCTTTTGTTCAGAGTAAAATCTATCCTGACAAAAAGAACAGTCTGCTAGGAGAAACATTCTGTTGTTTTTCAATTTGCAGGAAGGATATCTGGAGCAAACTCTTATCCAATGCTCTTTGCGTATGCACATCACAGAAATGATATTTGTAACCCTACAGGGACGTTTGAATTGCCCACTAAGGGACTTTGGACTCACCATAGCTCCTATTTCTCCTTTCGGGCCTGGTTCTCCAGAGAAGCCTGGTGATCCCTGAACAAAGCAAGAGAAAAAACACACACAAACGATAACAGTGAGACATGATACAAATTCATGCTGTTCAGATAAGAAACTATCAGAATCTGCCATTAAAAATGTTGCATTTTTCAGCAATACAGCATTATTGGGAATGAGAAACTCAAAGTACACACAAAAAAATCCAGGGAATTACACTTTATTACACTGCCATTTTATCTAAATCTGTCTGTTAGGGTAACCCTAACCCTTAATGGACAGAATTTACTGGTTGCTCATTTAAACTTCTCATGGGATAAGCCTACTTTAAATGACCCCACGCTCCAAATATTTACTTATCATGTACATTTAGTCCCACTACCGGAAAGGTTGTTATGTTATTTGCAACATTTTTCATTTTCTTACATCTGTTTACAGTTAATGTGATCCACAGCTGGTATGCTGGTTTCAATGCACGTACCAAAATATGTAAAAGCTGTTACATTTATAGTACACTTACTATATTCTGTAGCTCTACAGACATTTACTGACTTACCGGTGGGCCTTGTGGTCCGACAGCTCCACGAGGTCCAATGGTACCAATATGCCCCTAAAACACAATTTAATATAGTATTATTCTTTACTCTCTGATATTTTATCCCAATCAGTGCTGGGATGCCTATGAGACCTAAACGTATGTGTCTTTCTCTCATTCTTTACAAAAGGAGAATATAATACCTGCAGCCATGTTATATGTGTTCTTCTGAGTACCACTCGCGTGCACGGTAAGAAATCTGCTCGATTACAGGCTCCACATTATCAAAACAATGTCCAGTGGTTCCTAAGCCAAGCTTTGCTGAATGTATGCTATTCAGACAGGTAAACAGGATTTATAAATTCTGCCCTCAAATGAACGGAAAAGAAAGCAAATAGGGACCTCTAAGGTTATAAAACTTAAGTCCGGGGAATGATGGCAAGGCTGCCAAACTAAATATTAGCTGTTATGACTATGAATCTAGGATGGAGCTGGAAATGGGTCAAAGATTATCTCCTGTGATATCCTCACAGGTTTGCACTTATAACTGTTACACAACAGTTACTCAACAGTTTGGGCCATCGTTGGAAATACAATTCTTGATGACTGAAATGTTTCCTTGAAACAATGCAGTAAAAGTCCCTCGACTGTCATCCAGCCGGATACTAAAAATGTCGCTTGATGTTTAGGCCATCGAGGAGGGATCCTAAGAGGCTCTGGGATGATTCTGAATTAAAAGGCCTATTGCATCCCTTATTTTTTATCCTCTTGAAATTAGAATGAATGAAAACAGGAAAAACAATTTCTGTAAAACAACAAGCAGTGCATTAATATGATCACATTGTTTCTGTAACTGCTCGCTCAAAACAGAGCACATGTGTGATTCATTTACAGCTTGACACAAACAACTGTTCAACTGGCTTATTAATCAATAAGCCAAGCGCTTGCAACATGATAGCTTGTGTTAGTGTCTGTAAAATGGCAGGATATGACAAAAGCATTCACCTGACCGTTATTGCGGTATATTTCACAATCCCCTCCGTCATGTGTTGTCTCTCCTTACCCAAGTAGAGCAAAGTCAAAGGAAAAGCTCAAGTTTTTCAAAGCGGTTTGTATGAGGGAAAGCAGCAGAGAGTGAAGCGGGTGAAGCAGTACAAATATTTTAAATAAAGGCACACCAAAAGTTATATGCATTTTTTGTTAGGTGGGTCTTTTTCTTAATTGCTAAAATAAGTTTTGCTTCTGTCCATATCCACAGCACTTTGTTGCTTAGCTTCCTATTCCAGTCTTCCCACTGCTCCTTCAGACTGGGGACATGCCAACAACCATCTACTATAGTTAACGCAATGACTACAGATAAGTATCTATGAAAACTCACTTCAAAACCCCCCCAAAATTCCCTCATTAGAGCAACAAGAGAGTTTGAACAACACTCATGAAGGCAAACACACTGAGTGGTGATTGTGTGACAGGTCCAATAGTGATTTAATGATTTTATCTACCTGATATCCTTCATCCCCTGGCTCTCCACGCTCTCCTCGTTCTCCTGGGGGCCCCTGTGTAGACACAAATGCACACACATGAACACATGTGCACACAGAGTCACTTCTGAAGCCAACACTCACGAAACATACTCTTCAGACGTGACCTCCGAGTCTGGATCTTTAGTGGAGTCAAATGGAAAGGCGTAATTTCACCTTGAACCTTACTTTCAGCCAATCTTAGTCAGAGCCACAGCGAGACAGAGGCTACCATTGTGCTGCTCATGGTATGCACTGCAATACTGTGCCAACTTGATAATCCAGCACTACTAATATGGAAGGTTGCTATCAATACCTGTGTAGACGTCCAGTAACCCTCATTGTTCCTGATATGTAAGCCTGTCTCGGTGGTCACGTCCAGTGCTGGGAAATGTGTCTTAAACTGCATAAGAGTCATGGTATTGTATTACTATGAGTTTCCAAAGCTGCTAAGACTCTCTGTCCTGATCCTCTTTTGATATTAGTCGAAGAATGACTTTGTTTTCTTAGGCACAGAATCCTGGAAGTGACTTGGAGTAAATAATAGCTCACACTGGCAATGTTACCCTTGTCAGAGACAAAAATTTATTTGTATAAATGCACACACTGTTTCAATTTTAACAATGAAAGATTTGTGTTAATCACAGTGTTGTGATGGGGCTTTTATTCTTGTTATGAGTCAATGTAGGAACACAAACAAAGCTAAGCTTAAGCTTTATCCTGATGTTTAAAAACCCTTGGCAAACATTTCTTTCAGTACATGATCAGCCTGCAGTTAACAGAAAGGAACCACACAGGTTGATAAGAGGGTTTCGTATGCATTACTGCTTTAAGATCAAAAACACTGACGCATTATTGTCAATAATGGCGGTAAAGAGCATATCAGGAGTTGATCAGGATTAACTTCCAGAGTCAATCTGGTATTTAAATGGCTTGGACTAAACAGAGCGAAGAGTGTTAGGATCAGAAAAGTGAGTTTTAAGGAAAGCAAGACCTACTGGTTCACCTAAGGGCCCTGGTGGTCCTGGGGTCTTATTGTCTTCGCCTGGATAGCCCTGGAATGTAGCAAACGCAAACAATCACACATGCAGACACAAGATCTTGCAATCAGACAGTACACTGAAGTACATTAAGTCCAAAACAGCTGAATAATTCAATGTTAAGCATTAGTTCAGCTGTTATATTACCTTTTCACCTTTAGGCCCTGGTGGTCCGATGGGCCCAGGCTTGCCAGGGTGCCCCTAAAAAACAAAACAAAACAAAACAAAAAGCTGGTTGATGTACCTAAAGAAGCTGCTGCCATGTTTCTACGGGCCACAGCATGTTCCTTACAGAAACACGAGTTCTGCTGTCAGCATATTAATCAGATGTGTTTTATATAAATAGTTCTTTGTGGAGAAGCTCTTCCATTCTGTCACTTAAGGATTTGGATTTTGGCACGGACCAAAAAAATCACTCAGCAACCTGAGTCAAGTGTGAAGGAGAGTGAGTGTTCATACACACACATACACATTAAAAAAAAAAAAAAAACAGGTACTAAATGAACTTGAGGTGCACTGTTCAGATTATGCAACCTAAACCCACTGATGTTAGCAGTGACCAGGCTGTGGAGTTGCCTGGAATAATAAATTCCACCTCCTGGCTTCGTCCTGCTTGTTATTTGTGTGAATTCACCGGATAATTAACAAGTAAGAGTAATGAGAAATATAAGAATGTGTAACAAAGCTGTTCTCTACCAAACACAACTCACGTCTCCAGCACATTCTAGACTTACAGCACAAGGCTACCAACAGAGGTGAGCTAGATTCATTAAAATGTTATTCAGCAGCCATGTGGGGTTGAGATCTGTATCTTAAAGCGGGGTTCGTTTCCCAGGAACAGCTACTTTTAACCTACCATTTCAGCGGGATTCAGGTTTTTCTAAAAAACATTGTGTAGATTATTTGGTAATTCTTCTTTGCAGGTCAGACCCCCAATAAATTTAAGCACTGTGAGATGTTCTGAATCAAAACACAGGGTCCGCCTAAGTACCCAGTAAAAAGACATTCTGATCAAAATCATCTACACTTTCTGTGTGGTTAAATCTATGTTTCTGTGTATTGTGCATGTACAGGATGTCATATGTGTCTGTACACTCTTTGCATTTGTGCACACTGGCAAACGGTGCTCATAGCCAACAGAAAGGAGAAACTCACTGTGTATCCTGGAAGTCCTGGTTGCCCTTCTATCCCCATGACTCCAGGTCGACCCTGGAAGAAATGTAGAAAACACACACACACACAAAATAAGAGTGAATCAGTTCTGGTGCTTGTTTGCTTTTCTTCTCCGGTTCAGTTAAATTTAGGCTTGGCCACAAACTGACACTCATGTGAACTGAATCCTGTGTGTGATGTTGATGAGGAATATAAATCTTTTTCCACAGCTATCACAACATGGTCTTAGTGGTTCTGCTGAGAAAGGAACTGCCTTTCTCTGTAAATAAGAAGGAAATAGATGCCTTCCTCTGTTTTTTTTTCCTGTCTTCTCTTGCACTACCTTAAGCCTAGAACAAAGAAAAGCATTTTGGTGCTACGCTTTTTAAATTTGACACTCAAAAGAGAGATTAGTTATTGTATTTGTCATGTATGATAATATTAGTAGCATTTTCTCAAGCACTGAAGCACAATTTTGACAAACCCTTTATTTTTTACCTCGCTACATATTATTGCTTCTAATTCTAGTTAAGTTATCAGTTACCTTTCTTTTGATTTTTCTGCTTTAATTTGATGTAACAGCCTTCCATTATCCATCTACATAAACAGATAAGTTTTCTTTGATTCAGCCAGTCAAATCTCGTGTAAAGTTGCAGTCTAAAATGTGTGGGATTATATCTGGAGAGCGGTCCTGACAACACAAATTCTAAACTTGTTTGACTGAGAAAGAGTGACCATCCATGTATAGTGATGTAATTGTGCATGTGAAAAAAGGAGTCAGTGCAATCACCCGGCTCATTGCAGCTTTATGGGTGGTATTTCTTGCACTGTTCACAGTCAGACAAACACTTTTAGCCCCCTCCAATGAATCTGGCATTTTTGTTTAGAATGTTACAGATACTTTGAATTATGTAATGTATTTATGTACCACAAATAGATTGATAAACACTTAAAAATGTCCCTATATCACCTTACAACTTAAAAAAAAGCCCCCAAAAAATTCTCCTTAGATAAAGTTATCAGTCAGATATTATTTACAATATCTTTGTTCTCGTATTTCATTTTGAAAATATCATCAATATATCATCTGTAATAAGCACTGTGGTAGGATAAAAGAGCGATGCCAGCAAAGTAAGCTGTTTGGGGTAAGGTAAGATTTTTTCAGCTGTGTTCAGATTTTGTCTGAAGCTTCAACGAATTAACTGGTATATCAGAAAAACAGCATTTGATTTTTTCCAATACAAAGCATTTTAATTTAAAGACAATTATATATATTCAAGCAGACAGGGTTTGGATCTAGACTTGCTTAAAAATCATAAAATCATGTTTTCTCAGTATTCTTGCAGTTCTACTATCCGCCTGTAAGGGAGAATAGGGCCAACAGATTCTCTTCTCTGTGACACAGAGATGATGTTTTTCTTTGTTTTTTTTTTTTCTCCACAGAGCCTGAACAAAGCCATGGTGGAAATTAGAAAACAGATGGAGGCATAAATGCAAGAAACTGAGAAAAATAAAGGTAAAAATTGCAGCAAAGACAAAAGAGCTGAAAGAGAGAAAGTGTTGAAATGGGGGCAGACTTCAGCTGCTGGAAGAAAATGACAACATGCAGAAAAAGGGTACTCCAGGGTACGACGCAAAGTTAAAGACTGACCTTCTGAAGGCAAGAGAGGAGATAAGACAGAGAGAAGGACAGATAAGCTCTCTTCAGCACAGTCTCTTTAAGTTGGAGGCGACTTATGATGACACCATAGTTGCCTGGTGGAGGGCACTCAATGAAGAGCTCAGAGGGCAGAAGAACAGATAAAAAAGAAAGATGAGCAAATCCTTGCTCTCAAAAAGAGCCTCAGATCTCAGTCGAAGGAAACTGAAAGGGTGAGAGCCTTCCTCGATAAACATAAAAGGTCTAGTGAGTCGAAGACCACAGAAGAGAAGGAAGTCACCCAGTTGAAAGAGCTCTTGGCAGAAAAAGAACTAGAAATCAGCAGGTCCAATGAAAAAAGACAAGCTGCTACTACTGCTCGCGTCAACACCTTGGCCCTGCTGAATAGCACGCTGTCAGCTTCAGAGCAGATCAAGCTGGCATGTGACGCTCTGGAGGAAAAACTCCACATGCAGCTGGCAGAAAAAGAAAAGAAACACCAGCAGGAACTCTCAGAGAGAGAGGTGTTCTTTCAAGAAAACACTCACCTGAAAGGAACAGTGGTTCAGGCAGGAGCACTTAGAGCAGGTGAGAAGATACGAGAGGGAGCTCTGCGTCAGAGATGAAAGCTGGAGAAAGCAGCTCTCTGAGAAGCAGAGCTTCCAGAGGGAGATCTCTGACAAAGTAATAGCAACCAAAAATGAGCTGATGAATCTCTATAGAAGTGTTGGGAGAGGAGAGCAAAGTGATGGGAGAAAGAAAAGGCAGAGCTTCAAGAGATGATGGTAGTTAAAGAAAAAAGTATGGAGCAGTAAGGAGAAAGAAAGGAAAGAGGACATCCAACACCTCACAGAGAAAAACCTCCAGCTTCAGGTATGCAGCCTCAGCTTATCTCTTAAAATTTTACAAGGTATTTTATAAGACATTAGCTCATTGAAATGAAAAACAAAAACATGAAAACATGCTGTCTTTCCCTTTCAGGAGCTTGCAGCAGAAAAGAGGCAGCAAAAAAGTTTCTGGACACGGAGTCTTTTTGTATAAAACAAAACTTTTCATCTCTTCCAACTCAACCTCTTCCCTCTTTCCAGAACACAAACCTTCACTCCTTCTTTCACAAACCTCTACCTCAATTCCCTCCATTCTCTGCTGCCTCCCACCCCATCTCTTTCCATCCTTCCCTTACTAAATTTAATTTCCCTTGTTTGTGTTTTTTGAATGTTTATGAGCATAAATAATCTACTAAACGTTGCAAACTATATACAATGTTAATCTCTTCTGTTTCAAGAGGAAACAATATAAAATAAGGTTATGTAAAATTAATTCACTCCATTCAGGGATTTTGTCAATTCCGCAGAAGTACACGTAGAGACAGACAGATAACTCATTTAAAAGACATAATTTGACACTTTTTAATACCTTAAAAATGTCTATACCAAAAAGCATTAATAAAAAGAATTGAGTGAAAAATAGGCCTGTTTTAGGAGCAGAAATTAGCTCATGATGGCAGACCACCTGAGAAGCAGAACCCAACATTTTCTGTTGCACCCACGTAAACTGGTGGTTGGAAGGACATTTCTCATCCGTAGTTACATAAAAGAGTGATGGGACGTCAGAGTGCCAGCAGTGAATATAAGCTACTGCTGTCAGCGGTGGTGTACTGGCCATCTGTCACACTGAGACAAATCCCTTTTGGACCGCTGCATCCGTAGGACAGCGGACAATCCATAAAGTTTATAGACCTTCGGGCCCAGTCTTGGACAAAGTCAGAATACAACCAGGGCAATTTTTTTTCCCAGTGTACAGCTGTGTGTCGGCAGCATTATAGAGTATGTTAGGGTTGAGTTAACTATGGAAAAGCTTCTACAAGGGGAGCAAATGTTGTTAGAGGGTCAGATTTTTCCAGGAGCTATATTTGCCTCTTATTTCTAAAGTAAACAGAGCTGACATTAAAAGGGGCTATTGTTTAATACCATCTCACTAAGCGTGTTAACATGCTGATGCTTGCTAACTGACACCAACACAAGAAGGCTTAGAATTTGATAATACACCTAATTAAAAACTGTAAAGTTATTGTGAAAAGTCAGAAGATTGCCAAAGTCAGTGCAATACATTCTGTAGGGAACACAAATGTCTGTCAAATTTCATGGCAATTTATCGAATAATTGATCAGAAAAATCTCTGTAAATCATAAGTGTCAACTCTGTCTCATCGCAGAGGAAAAGGTCAGGGGATCGCCAAAGTCCGTATGACATACCATCCGGGCACCATGGATACAAAACATCATGGCAAATCCACTTGTATTGGACCAACAGAATGATATTAAGTTCGTATCATAGGAAAAGCAGACAGTCAAACCAGACAGAAGCCACTCCGCACGAGAGCCATGAGCTCTGAATAACAAGCCACACTAGCAACCAAACAAACTTTCACTAGGGAAAAGTGCACAGCTAACGTCACTTTGCAGGCTACATAGCCAAATGAGAGAGGAAAGAAAGCAAGAATGGGAACTAACTGGTGTGCCTCGAGTTCCTCTGGCGCCTTTCAGCCCCGGTTCACCTGGCTGGCCGATGTCTCCTCGTACGCCAACCTCACCGGGAAGACCTGGAGGACCTCTCTCTCCCTGGAAAGAAATCGAGCGTTACTGAGGGATGAGAAACAGGAACACTGACAAACAGCCAGCATGGAGTTGAAGTTGTGGTTGAAAGGTAGCATTCAGCCCCTTATGACAGCATTTGAACACCAAAGGGCTTTGGACTGTGTCCTCTTGTTTCCTGTTGTTTCACTGTGTGGAAACATACAGGAGAAGTGGTGGTGAGCAACACTCACCTTCTTGCCATGCCGTCCTCTGTTTCCTGGAGGCCCTACTTTTCCTTCTGGTCCCTGTAAGATGAGGTTCATTCAGTGATTACCATGCAGTAAACATAGATTTCTAACTGCAACACCATCTCATTATTAGCCTTCACTTCATGACCTCAACTGACACAATATTTTTGATCTTTTCCACTTTGTTGCCTCCTGTTTAGAGCACTGTGTTCATCTGACAATTTAATAAGAGCAACTGGCAGATTTTGATACTGCAGCATTTTTCAGACATTATCAGTGAGCAGTGAGGTCCATGCTGTGAGGTCAATAAGTCAGTCGACTGTATTTTTCAGAACTTTTACCAGATATGTCAGCTTATACTTTTGTTGGCTTGGAAATACTGCACAGAGTTTTGAATGCTCTGCAGCTTCTTTCCATCCTGACACCAACAAGTGACACATAACTGAATCTGGATTCGTATTTCAAAACAAACAAGCACTTAGAGGAGAATATGACAGACATCTACCACAATGTACTAAACACTGACAATTCATGACATGGTACCCTAATGAGCAGAGAGTCTTTTCTGAAGAGAAGGCTGACCTCTACTGGGACACATGGGCATTGCTTGAATAAGACTATTTTTGTTACCTGCTCCATCATTTACAGGTATTTAAGATTTAAAAGGTGTGTTTTATTTTTGCTATGTTTCAGAAAAAGGTATGCTCATGATCTTTCAACCTCTCCCAACTCTAAGATACATAATTTAAATAAAAACAGAGTAGTCAGTTCTGCAACGAACTGAATCTACCTGACCTGTTATTCGGATCATTTTTACTTTAACTGCATGCAAGTGTCTTTTCTGAAGCATTCAGAATCACAGTGTAGCCATAAATTTCTTTGACTTGCCTTTCAGTAAAAGTTCATTCGTTATAGTGAAACTGAATCTGGCACTTTGGGAATGTAAAATAAACTTACACGAAAGCCCTGTTTCCCCGGCCCTCCAGGTGGTCCAGGGGGCCCAGGGTCCCCAACTATTCCTTTGTCTCCTGGCTCTCCGATTGGCCCACGCTCACCAGGCTCGCCCTGACAGAGCGATAGACAGAAAGAAAGACGGACAACCAGAAAAAAACAGAGTGATAAATGGTTCAATTCTAGTAGGTTTCCTGTTACCAACAG
>JAUZTA010000025.1:8037532-8053444 GCA_034780835.1 Ctenochaetus striatus
ACTCCCCACTGGAAGGGTATTTAGGACAAGTACGGCGGAAACAACTCGGGTGTCTTTTGATTGTTTATTCCACAAAACCGTTAAAACAATCACGCACTAAATTAGGTTGTAAACCGACAAGGCGTACCGGTCCCAATGATCAATTACAATGAAAACGAAACTTAAGGGATAACTCCCTACCGTAATTGTCTTAATACAAACTGCGCCTTGTTAAAACTGTCAACATATAAATATATATAAAGAATAATAACTTTCCCTGCTAGAAAGTTCTACAAGTACATTTGTATTATTAGGAAAAGGGGTACTTGAGAATCACAAGTAAAAATGTCCCCTGTGACTGACATGTTTTAATATAGAGAGACATTGATAGATGTCTAAATACTGAAGCATCAGTACAAAAGTAGGGTTTTACTGTTGCTAATGTCAAACTAGTTTTCATTACTTCATACAACAGATGGATGGATGGGTGTGTAGTCCAGTGGTTTTTAATCCAAAGGATTAGGGTGGATTGTGCTGGTGTAAATGTAGAAAACAAACATAAAGTGGAAAGGATAAAGTACAGATACCTCAGCATGATACTTTGGTACTTTCCTTGCTGTAAAACTTTGTGGTAAAAGGTAACTATCAGTGATCTCACTTACATGTATTGCCTGTTTAGCCAATGATGTTTTCCAAAAAACAGCTAAAAACACATCAGTGAGTCGGACTGTTGTACTGTGTGTCATGATCTGTCATTACCAACAACATGGACACTTTATTTTTAAGCTCAATCCGATGTACATTCTTTTTGCGCTCAAAATACTCATTAGTGCACTAATGTTAATACACGGCTGAAAATAGTTCCCAACAAATTTTCCTCCAGGTTACAGAAACTACAGTATTTTGTTTTAGCAAATCACTGAGCCATTTTAAAAAATAAAAAATATGCATTTTCCCATTGCAAGTATTGAAGTATACATTTGAAATTCAATTCAATGGCTTGAAAAACAGAACAATAAATACAGACTAATGTGTTGTTAGTCCGCATGTATCGCCATATCCTATTTTCAGAGATGAATAGATATTTGATACATGTGCTGTGGTTTGTCTTCCTACTGGAGCTGTGATTGAAACAACATGACTATGTGGGAACACACTGAAAATGAAAGATTTATCCAAGCAGTCTAGACAGAGATACTCGTGGGGTCATCACCATCATGACTTCCAGACTGTTTTGAGCTGACTGGCTCTGCTGGACACAAGACTGATGGAAACCCAAACATTAAACTGGCCGGGGCTTTGGTTATGTCAGCAGCTACATTATGTAATGAGACTGAATAATCGTTCCCTAAAATAACTCAATCTTATGATTTAATTGGGAATCTCTCTTCTTCACGCTATGACATCCTAAGACCTTTGTATCTGTTTTTGTAATTGTAAGCTGAATTAAATTAAGCTAATGTCATAAAATTAGACTTAAATGTAGTGATACTGTAATTTAAATTACAGCAACTTGATAAGTATCTGTCTTAAGGCTATCTAATCTCTTTTTTGAACAAGACTTTTTGTATAAATAGTTTAAAATTTCACTCACTTGCTGAGAGTAAGATGAGCAAATTTAAAGCACTGTTATTTCTAAAGTTACATAGAGAAGGCGTTTAACTCACTTTAGCGTAAAGAGTGAAAGCTACCAACATCTCTAAATCTTACTAGGTATCACATTTTCTATCTTTTTTTTTTAAATGAACAAAAACAAAAATGACAACTTGTTTCTCTGTTTCCAAGTTTTATACTGAGTTTACTGTTTCCTGGCTGTAGCTCCATATTCAATGACAGATGTGAAGATAGAATCAATTCCTCATCCACATTTTGGCAAGAGAGCAAATAAGCATATCTCCTAAAATGTCAAACAATGGTTCAATGTTTGATTCGGTGTCTGCACAATCAGAACCAACTGAAGTTACAACTTGAAAACAACCAATGAGGCTTCCAGTTATTAACCACATTGGCAACCGAGCATCAATCACTCTACATGGCAGCAGATAAAGATGATGAAATCATCCGGCACAGATAGCTAATCTCTTCACAGGAAAAAGAACAAAAAAAAAAGGACGTGTTTAAACTGAAAGTGAGACCAGGTGGAGTCAGTGACAAAATCCAAAAGTGAATTAGATGGAAACCTATCTGTTGATCAAGACACTGATTCAGTTGACATCTGTAAACGATTTCCTCTGAATGAGTAGCCTCTGGTGTTCAATAAAAAAAAGGAAAAAAACACTAGATGAGGGCATCCAGCTATTATCTGTGACCGCATGTTGTGTGAAGTGCCTGTTGGTGGATTTACACACTGATGGTATTCTCCTGTGGTGGTGAAAACAAAGGAAATGAACACTTAATCGTCTGGAATGAAACAAAAAAGTTTCCAAAGTTGCTATGTGATAGAGCCACTAAAAAAAAAAAACCTACAAAACATTTTTCCTTCTTCCCATCTATGTAAGTTTCTTATCAATTTCACTTGTGTGTGTGTGTGTCATGTGTTTCTGCTGTGGTGTTTCAGAGCTAAATATTCATGCTGTCATTCCAGCAGCTTGGGCTGCTTGTTCACCCTAATTCCTCTGCATTTATTTACAGCATAGAAACAAGGACACTTGATCTTCCCCTTTCACAGAGCTATATCTGTATAGGCCTTGTTGTTGGCCTGTTTTTGTCCTGAACAAAAATGCCCCTGGTGCCAAGACAAATAAGGGCGCATTTGTGAACAAGATTGGAGGCAAGAGTTCAGCAACGCAAACAAAGCAGGAAACTGGTAAGTATTCCCAGTAGGAGGAGGAGATTTAATCTTGTCAGCACCTTGGCCCATTTATCAGAACAGTCTTGCCGTTTAAACTCTACTTGAATTTTTGGTCTAAACTGTAGAAAGGCTGAGGTAGAGCTGTGCTGTCAAAAGCTTTGTTGTCAAATCATTTAAACTGTGCGGAATCTAATATCGCAGCTCAAATTCTTACATCAGCACCAGCCCATCACATACCTGCTGTGCAGTAGCTGTACTGACCTGTGAGACTTGTGATGTGCAATAACATGGGCGCTGGGCTGCCTCTTCTCATAACAGGGAGTTTTTAAGAGGCTGATCCAAGTTCTTCCTGTAAATGTCCAACAGAGGGACCCTGTGAATCTCCTGACCAAACAGAAGAGTGATCGATCTCTGTCATCTTGCAGCCTTTAAGTAAATTGTTCCCAGATGAATGAGCATTGAATCAGCATTTTAAATCTTTAGTTTAATATAACCAGAGATCTGAACTCCTTTGCCCCTTTATACTGTGATGTATAGTTTATTGTTTGATTACTTAGTGCCAGTGTGCCTGATAGTTGTGAAACATATCTTGGATTTACTATAGTTACAATAGATTCTAATGGTGACCTACTTTCAAAAGCAAAGCACTCAACAAAACAGTCAAGAAAATATTTAAAAGAAAAACTCTCCACAGCTGTAAAGAATGAAGAATGACCCTATCTCTAACCCTGGCCATTTGTTCAAATGTCTGCAACCTATATTTAGGTCAACTTAGACAAGGACCTCTTGTGTTGATGTGATTATTGATCGTTGTTGTTCTCTCACAGGCAAAGTAGTGTGACATGTTGTAACACAGCAATGTTGGTTTCTTTCAACCACAATCTTTGACTGAACTTCATCATTTTTAATTAAAAACCCAGAAAAAAAATAAAAGGTGACATGTACAACATTTATACTTTCAGGTCAGCTGGTGTTGCTCTCACTCTTGGCCCACTATTATTTTCTCTGGGTTGCCAGGTTGACACCACGGATGTATAAGAGACCATACTGTTGGTCATATTGTTGAATTAAGAGACATAAGACAGACAGACAGATAGACAGCATGTCAAGCGAAGAATCTTTTGTGGTATGGTAATAATTTCATTTGATATGCACTAACGCTACAGCTTGTTGCTATCCACTGATTCTGCAGCCTGACGTTGTTTCCTCTGATGCCAGCTGCTGTGAGGCCAGCTAAATCCAAATGTGGTCTATCTAGTTGCAATATATTCCTTGATATTGTAACACACTAATAACGACAATATGAACCTGAGTCTGAGTCTGAAGTTGGTACTTAGATGTATGCAGTTTCTAGCTTCCCTGTCCAACAGACAGGTGGCAACATCACTGTGACTTTTCAGCCCTTTTTCCTCTTTCAACTTACACCACTGAGCAAAAGCTGAACCAATACTGACCCTTGTCTTGCTCCTTTGTTGGTCAGACAATACTTGGGACAGGTATCAGTCAGTCATTTCTCTACTAATCGATTACCTGGCAAATCCTGCATTTCTGAGGCCAATAATGACGTGATATCAACGTAGTTAAACTATTGGCTCAGAGATCCTTATCCAGCTAAATTAGGTCTTGTCAGTTAACTCACTTAAATGTAAATATTATGATTATTTTGGACCTAACTATTCTACCACTTTAAACACAGTTTTTTTTCAGGAAAATAAAGACTCTCACTCTGCACCTGAAATAATTTGGTAGATATGTTATTTTTAAACAATTTCATAAAATTGTTGTCTATACAACTTCTAAATTCCATTAATCAGTATTTTTGTACATACAATATAAAAAAATACCACCTATAATAAGAAAGGTCTCACTCATAGAGACAAATTTGAAGAGAATTTTGATGTGACTCTTCTAACTTCAGAGAGTTTGAGTTCCTTCTATCTTATTGTTTTGGCTTTTCAGCCTGCACCTTCATAGTTTTGCTTTACTCTCATGTCAGTTTTCAGTTGCAGCAGGATGCAAGAGAAATCTCAGGCTAACCCTGTTAACTGTACGTTATAGTACCTGTTTAATGTCAAATGGCAAAAAGACAAAGTAAGCAAGGTTATCTGGTGAATAGTGTAGGATTTAACAGTTAAAGAGCCAGATATTCTGCCAGGAGCTGGTGAGTGAAAAAAAAAAACAATGAGGTAGATATATTAAAAGTGAATATTAGCACTAGATTTCATATATAACCAGAAACACAATCCTTTCTATACCAATGTCTGTGCTGCCCCAAGTGGCAAAAAAATTATTTATCAATGCTGGTTTAGACAGTTTTGATCAAAAAATGCTCCACCCTTGTGATCGGTCATTTCTGGAGGGCAAAGACAAAGAACCTCTGTTGCTGTATCCCCTGTTTGCCTCAATCTGAATTTTCAGTTGATATATTTATGACCTATGACCTATGACTCTGGGTTACCACTGGGCCACATTGTACTTTTATTAAAGAAAAAAGGTAACTGCATCCCTCTCCTCAGAACTAAAAACCGTTCAGAAACATTTTTCATGCCAACAAGTAGTGAGTGTTTGAAGCTCATAGAGGAAGATTTTGGTGCAGTATTCCTTGAGAAGATATTTCAGGTGATGATGACAGTGCATAGCTTTACACACAATGTAGCTCTTGAGCTGTTCAGCATTTTTTAAATTCAGTTACATCAAAAACAGCCAATGCCAAAATGTCAGAGACTATGTGATGAGAGCAACCATCATCCTTTAAACAGTAAGGGTCAACAGTAAACCTTTTGAGAATGTCAGTGTGAAAAGGTGTTCCCCTTCTTTTCATGTTGTTCTGTGCTAGTCCTATTGCTTCAAACAGTCCAGGTCAACAGGACACCGTCTGCACATTAGACCCGGGGTCAAACAGACACCTGCTGCCAAGACGAGCAGTCGTATAACTGACAGGCGTTAACACTCCTGTAACTACACTGCTAAGCTGTGTTAAATACGCTGCACTGCGTTAGGGTGCAGCGCTGCCCATATCCAACACATCAAAACCCTTCTGCGGGCCTTGATTAGCATTTGCATCTTCTTCCGTCCTGCTCCTCCTCGTCCCCCTCCTCCTCATCTCATTTCACACTAAACAAAGTCACTGCGGGGTCTGATGGCTAGAGCCCCCTCTCTCTTATCACCTCACAGTCGGAGCCACTGGCTGGGTTGATGAACTTGGCTGGAAGGAATCTGCAGGCTGCTTCACTTGACTGAGCAGAGCTAATGAGTCAGAAAATCCCATAGCCAGGGCTTCAGGGTTCACCATGGGCATCGGGAGAAACAGGTACTTCAAGCATAGTAGAGAGGTTGAGGTGTGTTTGAGCGCATTTTGCAGATTGTCGAAGAGGCAGAGCAAGCTACTAAGAATGAAGAGTTTGGAAAATGAAACACTAGAAGGACCCCAGGGAGGAGAAGGCAAAGTGTGTGACTGGATGAAGTAGGGATTACCCTGCTTTGATCTGTAAACCATGTCTGTATCAAGGAGTCTTGGGGACCTCAACTCTCAGCCAGGTGCACTCTGTTCATCAAGCCACTGCCAACCCCCACCAAGCTGCCCCCAAGGTGTGAAATGTGCCCCCAATCCTTTTCCTACACGCCTCATCACACATCAGACCTACAGCAGGAGAAGGACTGGCAAAGGAACAGGCAGTACGAGAAGCAAAACGTGGGGCGAATCGTTCAGTTAGTCTTATACTGCCATTATATAGCAATTGCAAAGGACAAGAATGATTGGTTAACATTTAAAGGAATGGTGAGACATTGTGGGAAACAAGCCTATTTAATTTCTTGTTGAGAATTAGATAAGAAGATCAATACTTGTCTGTTAATTTTAAAAACTAGATCCACCAACTGATTAGCCTTGCACATAAACAAAGGAAAAAAGTTAGTCTTATAATGTCCAAAGGTAAGGAAATGCATCTAAAAAGTGTCTTTCTGTTCCCAGTTAATACATTGTAATAGCTTTATATCATTTTAATTCATACACAGACTGAAGTTTGACAACAAGCTATGACTTGAAAGTGTTTTTTTTCTTGGCCACAAGCTACTCTTGCATAGCCAGCGCTGTGTTAGAGAAGGAGAAAGGTCTAGCAGCACTGCTTATCACTTTGCTAAAAGTGTGGGAAAAATTCTCTGACTTATTTGTGTGTCTTCAAAGCAATCATGCTCATATAAAGTGATGCAATACCAGGGACACAGGATCAGTGCCCTCACAAAAAGCAAAGATAGCAGAAAGGGAGGAAACTGGCGACTAACATAGTTGCCCAATGGCGGGTTTATACCCACGGTCTACATCCAGTGAGTCAGACTAGCTTGAGGCAGTAACTTCCTCGGTTTAAGTTTCATAGCTGTTTCAACCACCACAAAATAATGCAAAAAATCTCTCAAGGAAAAAAGGAACAGGGAAACAAAAGCAAAAGCTTTAAGTCTACTTCACTTATGCTCAACATCAGCAAGCACTGGTAGCATTTAATCCATAGCATTTAGCAATAATGCAGGGTTCTGGAGGATTTACAGCTTATTATATCATATCTAATCCAACTAAAGACATGCATAGATTGACTGACCTATACTCTATCCATTGTTTAACCTAAAGTTATAACGACCTGGAAATTCTTTACCAAATAGACCTAAAGCAATGGGCTTTTTTTAAGATGTGAAATGAAGTGTTCACAGCTAAGGATCTACAGCCATAGTAGCTTGTTTAAGGCCGTTATGTTGCTTTGCTAAATGCTAATGATAGCATGCACACATGCTAACATTAGCATTGTTAACAGTGCTAACGTCTTTACAATTAGTTTATCATCATCATAGTTGATCATGCTCATATTTGCTAATTAACACAAAACTCAAAGTTGGCTGATAGAAATGTGATTACTCTTGAATGCTTTTCGGAATAAACCAAAACACTGGACAAATTAAGATTTGGACCAGATGATTGACAAACAATGAAAAGTAATGAGATCACCAAAGTGGTCTGAGTCATCTTGCTGGAATGAACCAATTAGTGTATAACTGTGGACTGACCAGCAGATCAACATTGCCTTAATATTGCTGTTAGCATGGCAATTAAATGATAGTCAGCAATCAACAGCCTGATTTACTTTGGACTGTATTTTGGCCGCATATCCAGTTTGTGCTTTCAGAGTTGGCTTTAAAATCTATAAGAAAGCATGCACATTTTTCTCCTCCCAAGTTAGTCTTTTAGTTAAACTTGTACCGAAATGCACTATTTTATGATTAAACAAGGTAGGTCCGCAGACTATTAGCAAAGTCAGAACATAATAACAGCATAATAGCAAGAAGGCTCCTCTTTCTGAAGCCCTGTACTCCCCTCGTGTTAAAGGGAAAACCTCTTTCTCACTTGTATGTACAGTAATTGACATTACTGTTCTGACTTAAGGACATGCATTTTTTGCTAATAGCTGAAAACTAAGGAGATAAAGCTTTGATGTTTTCTTTGACAGAGAGGGTGCTTTAGAATGAGAATACAGTGGCCATAAATTTGAATCCAATTAAACTTATATACTTTATTTACTACCAGACTATCAATTCTTGAATCTCTTTTCGCCCCCACTGTTTGTGAAGATGACTGGCAGATAGAATTGACTGGAGCCATTTGAATTATGCATTCAAAAAGTAGATGTTGCTGGCATTGACTCAAAGCATTCTTCAGTGACATGTGCAGAACATGCTACAGACAGGGAGGCTCTTCCACACTGTCTTGCCGACAGCTTTGAACCTCATTCACAAGATCATAGAAGCTCTGTAGCCTGTCTCTGTTTATTTTGGTGCCCCTTTAGGTTCTGTGCAAGTCTCTCTCTTGTCTGTTATTAATAGACAAGACTGGATTTGACAACTATTCGATGAAATAAGCAAATGTTAACTTTTGAGTAAGGACTAGCTTACTTTTATCTGTCTACTAGCGAAGACTTCAAGGTAAAATTTTATCTTTCCTTTAGTATAGCTTTCAAGAAAACTATTGAGCAATACTTTGAAAGAGTATTTACATCTGGAAAGGAAAAAGAAACATTTTCAAACAGTTTCATACTTTTGGGACATTTGAGACCACACAATGGGACAGCAAAAAAAGAGATTGAAATGAATGGATAGCTGAGAGTTAAAAGATTTAAATAAGAGCCACAGCTCTCAGACACAGCATCTGACAACAATGATTTTAAATGTGACTATGGCACCACCACTGCATAAATGCATCCAATAGTGCCTCAACTAAGAATGGATTATTTTTAAACCCATGTTCTGTGTGTTGACAAGCTATTGGATACAGCTTAAATTCTGAGCATGTTTGATTGGGGGATTTATGTAAGTTTACCTTTTTTTTACTCTACCAGTTTTAAAGCACTTGAACATGGAGACAATGACTACCCATAATCATGAACTGACAGTGTGGTTACCTCATACAGTAATCATTTATCTTTCTGACTCTCCATCACAAACTGTTGACACTTAGAAACTTCCTGTCTATCACTCCAAATTTTTTGTATCAGTGGAGTGCTCCAAGTACAATCAAGGACTCAGTGTGTGTGTGTGTGTGTGTGTGTGTGTGTGAGCAAGCTTGTGGTGTCTGTATGGGCATGTTGTGCAGGTTGTAGAAGAGGGTGAGCGGTGAAAATCAAAGCATCAGGAAGGGCATGGGGTTGAGTGTGCTGTGTGTGCTTAGCCCACAGCCATCCACACTGCAGGACACCGTGGAACATGTGATGGGGATGATCACCCCCAACACCCACCCCTGCCCACACCACATCCCACCCCACTCGCCCGCAAACTGTCCTTTTGACCCAGATCGCCCACACCTTCTCCAAGCAACCCCCTCTTCTTTTCCCTTTCTCTCTCCTCTCCTCTCCCTCTCTCTCTTTCTCTCTCCCCTTTTCTTGCCACATCAGTTGGATCCCGTTCCGGCCTCCAGCCACGAGCCCCAACAGGCCACGGTGCGAACAGAGCCTCGAGTTAATGTAATGAGTGAAAGAATGCCACCTCTCAGGTCTAAAATCGCACTGTGAGCATTAAGTGACCACAGAAAACGCAGTGGTGGGGGCTGTGTGTTTGCATGTGTAGTGTGAGGTATAAAGGTGGTTGTAAACACACAGGTATAACTTAGATAGAGAGATCGAGGAGAGTAGAGAAAAATCATAATTGATGAAAATAGAGAAGTACTGAATTTTCAAATTTAGCAAATCCAAGCACACACTCCATGTAAAAATAAAAAAAAAATATGTTTTGACATGTTGCATTTTGACTTCAGCTGAGTCTTCTTTTTCTCTCAGGGGAAAAAAAGGAGGGGAAAAAAACGACCAGTCATGACACCACATGTTATTTCCACCTCAGTTCTGTTCTAGTTATTTATATCACCACTGAATTTGAATGGAGAAAGTTATGGAAAAAAGATAAAAGAGAGATGACAGGTAGATATATTGAGTAATGCTGGAAGAGAAGGTGTGTGTGAATATTTGGTTTTTAACAGGCTCTGCTTTGGTGGTTGAGGTTGACTCGTATTGTATCAGAGTGTAGAAAAGCATAGAAAACCTAAATGTTGAGTAAGACTATAATGACCACTAAACAAAATTGTGTTGCTATTATTGTGTTTTAATGTGAATGTTGTGAGGTTGTGTTGTGGTATTTGCGTGTTTGTATGTGTGTTGAAATCTTTCTGGATGAACGATTATAACTTTGTTTGGCATGCTTAATTTGAGCAGAAAATCAAGAGAGGAGCCAGTCTACAAAATGAGGACTGATAACAGTATCCACCATCTATTCCACGTACAAAAACTGCATAAACACAGCAGCAACTACATCATACATGCCCACTTGTTTTTCACTGAAAAAGGTGTATTCTTACAAGTAAAAAGGCCATGACCTGGTGTTCATGGTCTAAATGATATCCAGCCAATAATATGGAACCAGATCAGGTTTTTCACAATTTATTTTATATATTCACATCATCATATTTTCCTTTCTCTTGTGCAAATAACCATTTGGCCTAAGTTGTCTTTAGATTCTGCCTGGTTTGCCCCCTTTGTACTTTTATAAAGCAGAAAAGAAAATGACAACAGACACGCTAAGTCTGTGACAAGAGTGGATTGTATGATACCTATGCCTTTGCACATTCTGTGATCTGTGTATGTGACTTTGGTTTCTAACTTTATACAATGCTTTGTTGTATTTTTAGTGTAAGTCCTTGCTTTTAAGCATAATGTGATCCTAAAATTTCTACTCTGCAATATGAATAGTATGAACTGTTTCCATTTTCTGTATTTGAAATGTATTTTGGGAGCTATATTGACACCTTCCAAAGGGCTGCCATAAGAAATTAGTCACGATGGTTAAACATTTTAAGAAATGTCTATCACTGTGCATTTTGCCTGTAACTTTAAGCTGTGGCAAGAAATGTATAAAGAGTTTAAAGTAGATCTTCAGGTTATGAGAGCCAGCCTTGAGGTGTTGCAGGCTGGATTCTATGTCAGACAGAGGCATATATAAAAATGCTGGCTGGGCTATACAGGATTTCTTAAAAACAAACAAATAAAAAAAACATACAAAACACACAAAACAACCCAAATGAATGTCTGTGAAAGTGTCTACGTCCACTGAGTACAGGTAGTGATCTTGACATCAGTATGTCTGTTCTTGTCATTAACCTTTTAGGGTCACTGTGCCAAATCAACAGAGTAGGAGGCCAAAGGTCACCTCAGTGGCATCAGCCAGAGGTCACAGCTAATCTGTTTTAAATCCTCTAGTTTACATCGGTGTAAGCAAATTTAAGTACTAAGAGGAGATAATGACTAATACTTAATATAGGGAATTAAATGAAGGGAATTCCCTCCCCTCACTAAGTCAACCAATCAGAAATGAGAGTAAGAGAAAGTAGATTAGAACTGTTCATTGGAGGAAACAGCTGATATGTGCCAAAAGTGGCTGCAACAAACATAAAGAAGATGTTAAGTCTTGTTCCACAAATCAAGGGTGGCAGTGGGTTTAAATATTCAAAAAATAAATAGGATTTCTGCAGTCAAGATGCAAAAAGCCTGGGAATCATCCAGTGCCTTGAAGAGAGAGCACACAGAAGATCCAGATAATAAAAGATGATGATAAATGATGCCTTCCGTCAGCTTATAGGGGGGAAATAATACTGTTTCTTCTTAATTGCAGAAAAGTTAGATAAGAGAGAAACAGGGAGAGAGAAAGTAAAACGCTGTCTTACTGCTGAATCTGTAAAACTGGGAAAACCACCCACTGATGTGCAGTTGCAGATGTGTCCTAACCTGAGTTAAGCCTATGGATAAAATAAAGACATTCCAGATATTATGAATGGCTAAATTAAACAGAGAGTTGGAGAGGTGTGGCCTTTCACCTCTGTGGGGAATTTCTCACATCATGGTCAGGCTCTGTAGGGAATGGAGAAAAAAAAAACATAAACCAAAGAACAGACCAGTTGTACCAGCTATGATCTCTGCTGAATTTACTCTGTTAAAACAGTTTGGAAATTGAAGAAAGAACCATTGTAAAAATAATGAAAGTTTCTTTTAGTCATTAGCTGTGCTTGAAAACACATGTAAAGAGATAGAAGATAACCTTACTTTGGAGAGCAGAAACCTTCAAGTTCAATAAGTTCAATAAGTTCAATGTTCAGAGTCAAACATTTTGACCTCTCTGTCCTTTCTCAGGTCCTGCTGTCAAAGATTAGTATCAGGGTTGATCACCTGGCAGCCTCTGACCTGTTCAGAAGTTACAACCTGACACGGTGTCATTAGCTGCCAACAAACATAGTGATCAGTGTGAAAACTTGGAATGAAAACTTGACTTTAGATCATGGACTTACTTTCGTCCCTAGAGATATTCTCAAATGGAGAAAAGAGGAAGTCTGAGCTGCAGAAAAGTCAAATCAATCCTTGCAGATGATCAAATGTACAGTTAAATTATGGTTATATTTTAGTTTATTTAAAGCAGCAAAGTTCTAGTTATTAATTTGTTTAAATTAAGCATCAATACCTTTAAGTTCCACTGTTCACTGTAAAATTGCTCAACAAGGTCCTTTAAGTGCAGCTACTAATGCTGCAACTGCTGGTAATAAATACTGCTACTGTAGCTACTGCTGTGGCAGACAACATAACAGTGTTGAAATAAAGCCAAAGAAGAAAAAAGCAAAACAATTAGTCACAACAAGCAAGATGTGAATTGACCCTTTTCAGAGAAAAATTGCAAATATTTTCCTTCAGGATCTGTTCAGACTGGACATTCAGTAAATCTTTGTGCAGATCTGACCTGCAGCTCACCTTAAAAAATGCAAAACATCTCATTTGCAGCATCTGTATTGTTATTATCTAGCTCAGAAGGAGGGAACAGAAGAGAAAGGTTGGAGAAATTTACTAAATAGATTTATGTTTCCTAGTCTATCCTGTGTATTTTAGTCTGTGTTTGACCTGAGCATTGGGGCAAAAACTGGCCCCTCTGAGCCTGGCTGACAGACTGCCCTTCATCATGAGAAGAAGTGTTGTGACCAGGGACAAGCCCCATAGTCTTTTGAAGGTGATCTATATGTTGATTGGAGTTTTAAATATCTTGTGATCTTCTAATACATGTATTTGGAACAAATAAGTTCACTGTATGAACACTTTCAAGTGTTAAAAGTAGATATGAAGCATTTTTTTAGAGTTATATAAAAGCATGGTGTCAGAGTGGACAATGATCAGGCCAATGCCAAGATGATACTCATGTTCAGTTACTCATTTCTTTTTTTTTTAGAATGGCCTGTTGTCACTTGTTTAATTATAGTGCACTCTAGTGGTCAGACAATGTTAATGACTTTCTGACTCAACTGTCCTTTAAAAACCACACATATCTTGCTGTTCTCTCTTGGTGCACAAGCTGATGATTGTCCGCTGTCCTTAAAAGGTGTCCTATTTGGACAGTGTGGAGGTGTAGTTGTGCAAAGATCCGACCTCTAGTATTCACTCACACTAATTAGAGAGGCCCCTCTGGAAGACTTCATGAAGATTGATGCTAATGCTCCATATTTTATAAAGCTGATCATTCATGTGTTTAAAAATGTATCTGAAATGTAACTAACCAAGCCTTTAGCAGATGAATAGGTGTAGTGCAATATAAAGTATGATATGTCTGAATGGAATCTGGTGGGGTGGATGGATGTACTCAGGTCAAGTATAAGTTGTACCGAGGCACAGCAGTGGTTAAGTGAATGTACTTGTTACTATCCACCAGTTACAATGAAGAAAACAAAGATGGTGGTCTGGTGTTTTAGCTTCAACACTGACTATAATCCAGCTACAGCAACTTTTTAACCACAAAAGCTCCTCAAAGGCAAACCTGAGGAGAAAAGAGTATTTGAAGAGGTAATAAAATGTTTGTGCTTCCTGTTTCATACTTTCATACTTGTAATTTATCTGAATCCATGTGTCAGGTTTGAACCATGTTTCCCTGCATGCTGTCTGAGAGCAGATGAGACGAAAACCCAGTTATGTTATGTTTGAGTCTCAGCTCATTGTTGATGCAGCAGCGCCGCTGGCTGTCCAAACCAGCACACTGCCGGCTGGAGTCACATCTGCTCTGTATCTGTTTTTAAATCATGTCAGACATTCTTCCATGTGCTCTTCCGTAACTGGTTGCTGTCACTGTCTGATGCTCTTTTAGCAGCATACACTCATTTTTCTGCATCTGTAGCTCACTGAGAAAACCAATAAAAACTCAGATACTCCAACATTTTATGTATTCTGCATCACAGAGCTTTTGTTTTTTATTTACTGAGGCACTGAGGTGATTCATGTGATTCATGACAATATTTTATGCACTTAATATTTTATATTTCAGCAAGTACTACTGTACTTTTAATTAATTGTTACAACCTTGCTTGAAAACCATGACAAAAGAACTGGGAGAGGCAGATTGATGGTTAATAATATGTAATTTTAAAATAAGACAATATTGCAACAAACTAAACTAAAATTGCAATGAGATGTGGTTGTCAGTAGCGTCAGTAATGAATAAGCATGTGCATGAATGAAGTATGAATGCTGTGCAGCAAAAATGTTGAAAAAAAACACCAAATCAAACTGATTAACAGAGTTGACCTGGTTGGAGAATCGCTTAGTTGCAAAGACTGCTGAAGACAGCAGCAGCCTTGGTTAAAGTAACTGCTGACAGCAGAAGCACACGTATAACACAAATGAATCTCAAACTCTCATAACTTTTTAATTTGATATGACACTGACCTTTGCTTCAAATGTCTTAGCTTATTGTAAATATAATTACTGCACAGCAAATCATCATTTTTATTATTATGAACAGTACACACAGGCTCCATAATTTCTCAATTAGTATGACTGTGTTCAGGCACAACAAAAGAAACAGAGTAAACCACTGACTTTACACTAGTTCACACAGTAATACAAACAGAAGAAGGATAAGATCCAAGTTCCAGGTGGAGGAGATGGTTGCGTGAAACAGTGGTGTCGAGGGAGCAGAGGAGTCTCAGTGTGTCTGCAGCAGCAGAGCAGTCAGCATACACTGATAATAATCTGTCACATCCAGGGGAACACGGGGATGATGGTGGATCCGACATTGTGTCTGACTGTGGAGCTGATCTGAGAGCAGTTCAGTTCAGTGACATGGCCCAGTCAGAACCTCTTTACTGGCTGAGATCACAACCAGCTGATAAGAGAGGAGAGACAACAGAAGTGTGAATAGTGTTCCAAAGATTTTAAACATGAGCATTACATATTAATATTTCATCTACTTCTTACGTATGACAAATATGTAAATAGGTAGTCTGTTATAAAAATATTTGGACGAAACAAATGACACATAAAAAGATAATAGTGTATGTGATGTTAAAGGTCATGATGGGTCATTAAAGTAAGAGCCAGTGATTTGCAGCTCAATCAGACTGCTCTCAGAGCTGGGACAAAGATGAACTGAGCAAATGTTTAGTGTTGAACGAGCGAACCAGCACAAGATGAGATTTGATGCTACAACAGTTTGTTGAATGAGTGTCACTGTCTCTAAACATTGTGTAATACTGTCAGCTGTAATCCAGCTTTATTTCTTGCCTATGTTAATTTACCTGACCAGGTTTTATTATTGCT
>JAUZTA010000025.1:8066062-8076319 GCA_034780835.1 Ctenochaetus striatus
TCTGAGAGAGAGAGAGAGAGAGAGAGAGAGAGAGAGAGAGAGAGAGAGAGAGAGAGAGAGAGATGTGGTGCAGTTGAGCAGAGAGAGGCAGGAGTGAGTGAGGCGACAGAGCGGAGGTGACAGCGGAGAATGGAGAGGAGCTCGTCCGCCCGGCGAGCTTTGACCGCGGCGAGCGAGGAGAACCCACTCGGTCTTTTCCCTCTGGAGCCAGCGTGCTGAAAGAAACCGGGAGGAATTAACAGGGGGCAAGAGAAAGGAATGGCTGATCCTCTGCGGAGGACTTTACTAGCGAAACTCCGGGGGAAGAAATCCAAGAAAGGAGCGACGGTCAGCGGTGGATACGGCTCTGCTGCTGCTGCTGCTGCGAATGGGGGCCGAGAAGGTAAAGAAAAAGTTTTGCAAACGCAGCGAGACTCCGGCGAGGCTCGCCCGGTAGTGTTGCTCACTGGACTGGATTGCACGACAGAGAGAATGAGTACGTACGAGAATTGTGTTGATGGGGCGATGGTGCAAACCGGGGGGGTTGTAGTAGTCCGGGAGAGTCGCGCAGAAGAGTTGGCCGGCGCAAGTCCTCAGGAGCGGCGGAGCGGCGGGGGCAGGGCTCGGGTTAATGAGGAGCTCCTGGGGGTCTCACTTCAAAGAGCCGTGCAGTTTGGGGGGCATGTGCTGAGGGAGGGAGATCGGAGTCACCAGGGGTCGAGATCCAAGGGCGGAATCACGTTATCGGCGGGCGTCCCGCTCGGCGAACCGCATGTTCAGAGAAAACACTTCGTCTCCGTTCCGCGGCAGTGCAGCGTCGGGGATTCAATCGGGTTTGGGGACAATTCAAATCACGTTTTGTTCAGAGGAAGGGTAGAGCCGTGTACCGGGGTCCCTAAACCTCCGGAGGGCCGGGCTGGTAGTGCTGATAGTGATGGGACAGAGCCCAGAGACAGAGGACACCCCGGGCACATGGCAGGGACTGTACATGAACACAACGCTAACTGGACTTTCGACAACAGCCAGACTTGGGAGGCAGACTCGCCCCTCAGCGCCGCATTAGTGTATCCAAACTGTGCGTCAAGACACACGGAAGAACACATTTTAATCAGAGATGTTGAAAGCTATGGGCCCGAGTATGCGGGGGACCTCAGAGGGACTGCGGGGGCCCTGCAGAGCCCCACGTTTTTCCCCACAGAGTTAGAAATATGCGATATTAACATGGCATCCCTGTGCGCCACAGAGGGCCCACTTAGATACACTTTAGACAGTGAAGATGATGATTATTATGACAATGAAATTTTGCCCTTTTATGAAACTATTAGAGCAAAAGGTGATGATGACAGAGCAGAGGTGGCAGATCCACCTCAGCCTGGTCTTGACAAAGGCCAGCTTGATGACAGTAACAGCGCCCAGGAAACGGACAGGCTTAGGAACCAGCTGAAAGAGGCTTATTATCTTCTTATCAATGCTATGAATGATATCAACATGGATGTACAACAGATTAACGGTGGGTTAACTGAGCAGCAGGCCGCCTCCTCCTGCAGTAGTCACTCTAGGGATAGCCTGTGCTCGAGGCTGTCTGCCAAAAACATGGATAGTGACTCCTGGTCCTCAGGAGGCGACCACAGCCCTCAGCAAGTGTCTGATACTGACTCACTTCTGCTTTGCCTCACTGGGAACCAGGATTCAGGCTTCAAAGGCGGCAGGATTAATAGTAAGAGTATGGTGAACCTGTCTTTGACCAAGTTAAGACCCACATTGCTGCGCTCCGCTAGTGACGGAGCTATCAGATATCCAGGTGGACCCTTATCCTGTGTTCAGGCCCCTGGAGCGCAGAGTCCAGAAACCAATGGGGAGAGAAGCCACACAGAGACAAATCAGGGTGAAGTCCCAGAAGTGGGCGAGCTGTCACAACCTCAGGCACTTTATGATGCCATCAGCAGTGATGAGCTGCTTCAAGATGCTGGCGGCGATGAATCCCGAGGCGGGCAGCTCAATGAGAGCAGCGGGTCGGTCAACAGCCTCACGGGTTCGTCAGACAGCAACGCTGATGCATCAGTGCAGCAGAGTCCTGGCAACAAGCACGAGCTGACCAGAGTCCGGGCGCAGAGGGCCAGCTCTGTCAACAAGGGGCATGGTGTCACTGTCAACAAGATGCAAGAGTGGATGCACAAGGGGCGTTTGTTATCTTCTGAAATGAAGCAGCGCATTGAGGGCTCATCTCTGCCCCGTGGCGGAGGCCACAGCCAGGGCAACACCTGTCCGCAGGCTAACGTCAGTGGGTGCAAACCAGTTATCCAGACATCCAGCCGAGGGGTTAAATCTGTCAGGGCCAAGTCACCTCCAATCAAGTCACCACCGCAGCAGCAGCCAGGTAGGACGGCTACACGGAGTGGCCTCAACTCCCGTGGATCCTCTTAATCAGAGACTTCTCACCCTCCTTCCTCCCGTCTGATAATTGTCATCCTCCTCCACTCATAGTACACTTCGTCTGGTGGCGGTCCACCCTGCACTCCTTCTCTTCAGGATGCAAAGCAAAGGGACGAGACACCTCAGACCTCTTTGCTTTCCTTTTAAGATTCTCTAACCGGTGGCGGGTTCTGTTCTTCACACAAATTTAGGTGCATTTTAACACTAAATTAATGGCACGTCAGGTTGTAGGTCGGAATCACTCACAGTGTAGTTCAGTAACAACTAACTCACTCTCCTCCGCTAGCAGCAGTGGTGCTTTTCATGGTGTTGGTGGTGGGGTTTGTGTGTGAATGACTTTCAATTATGTACAAAATGATTTTCTGATTGTGCTTTGAAGTTCTGTCTGTGATGTGGTGCAACAGCAGGAAAACATCTGTATCATAAAACCGCTGACAGGAACAAGTGACTGACTTATGCTTTTTGAGTTGAAACACATGATTTTTTTTCTGTGTTCAAAATGCAACCTAAAGATCAGGGATAAGGTTAACTCACCACCAGGTCCATTTAATAGCTGTTCTGGAGCTTTCAGTCACATCACGCGATTCTACACAGCTGATGTAGTTTTTCCAATTTAAAAGAAAAGTTCATTTTTGACCTCAGAGACTGTAGTTTAAAGGAAATCTGCCCACAAAGTCCATTAATCCACCTCTTACATGTATTTTTATTGCCTTTTACTTTAATTTTTGTTTTGCAGCACCCTACAATGACAGTAACCCACAGCAAATCCAATTACATATAAACTTAATTATCATTTAATTATGCATAGTGTGTGGTTGTACTAAATGAATTGCAGTCTGATTGCAAACAAAGCACTTAGTGAGTTCAGTAACAGGATTCAGAAACTGTCTGTGTGGAGAACTTTGTATTGACGTTCGTTGCTCAGCAACAAATGGAATCACTTTGTATGGATCAAAAACACATCACCACCTCTTTATTGTACCATTCATAGCTTTGTATGCGTTCAACTCTGTGTGGTTGCATGTGTGTGTGTGTGTGTGTTTGTGAGTGTTTTGGAGTGTGTGTGTTGTTCTGACAGTGTTTTCCAGAGTAAATAGACGGCCTGCCATGTGCGCAGGCTGTTGTTGACTGTCAGTGTGCTGTGCTGCTAGAAATAGAGCATGATCTCTGAGGCTGCCGAGCGAAAGGCCTCTGTGTTTGACTTCCAGCTGCTCTCAACTGGACACAGCTCCCGTTTTTACATCTAAAGCTTTTTTTATTCGTTTAGCTGGAGTAAAGATACAACTCTACTTGTTATTAGTTTTTAAATTTTTCCTCTTTACCACGTTGATTCTCATTTTTTCCCCATTTTGCACAGCTTTTCCCTCTCTTTCCCCAGCCACTGAACTTTTCCACAGCTGTGGCCAAAGGAATCCAAAGTAGGAGAGGAGCCACTGCAGTTACTTTCTGTGGTAGTGTGTGTGTGTGCGCGTGTGTGTGTGTGTTTGAGAGCATTTGGGGGGGGTTGGGCTGTCATGTTGCCTTCCTCCCCAGTCGTTTGCTCTAGACAGCTCCATGGTAACTTGCATTTTAAAGAGACTTTGGATTGAATATTTAGGATGCCATTCCTGTTGTTTAACTTGTTTGCGTTGTGTCACTTAATTCCTTGCCATGAATGAACAAAATGAAGGGTGATTAAGTATTTATTAAGGTCAGAGCTGGGCTTATCTTGCCCCTGTGGGCCTCTCAGCGCCTCACAAAGAGCCATTTAAAAAAAAAAGAAATGCCAAAGCTCCGGAAAGCTCCAGTGAATTGCTTGTCTTGGCTTGAAACTCTTCATTGAGTTTATGGCTCCTCTCTCGATTTATGCAAATATTTATACGTTTCTGACTTTCTAAAAATAGTCCTGTTCCTCCTGAGAATTTCTTGGAAATAAAACCTCACTGTACAGTCAAAGGGCAAAATATTGGCTTAATTAAACTGCAGCTAATTTTATTTCTGTCAAGACTTGTCTTTTAATTAGCGTAAAAAAAAATCTAGTTGGTTATTACCCTCAGCATGTCACTCCTTATATGTATGTGTGGGTGAAGGATGTTGTGCATTCTAGTGTGTACATGCATGTTAGTATTTGCAGTTGGAGGGTTTTAATGTTGTGTTGTGGCAGAGGATCGACTTGCTGGCAGGCAGGCAGTATCCAGGCATCATGTTTTGGCCACACTAAGGAGTGGTGTAAGGTCAAAGCTGTTATTGAGACTGAGATGTAGACACCACAAACAGAAGAGTAAGAGATCCACTCCCAGGAGGCAAATATTCTCCTCTTTTATTTCTGCTTTTTTTAAGTGCGGTTTAAACTAAGAGGAAGATCATTGTTTTGAAAGTCTGGTGATACAATTCGGAAAAAAGATTAATGAAAAACTGTTTTGTTTCCCCCCAAAAGCAAGAAAAGACATTTGTGATAAGAAATTATGTAAAGGTAGATGAGAAGATTGATTCTGCTCTTATGCCTGTTAAATAGGAAGCTGCTCCTGCTGCCTAGCTTAACTGAGAGGTAAGGCATGAAACAGCAGGAAAAGCTAATGTGGCTCTGTCCAAAAGTCAAAGGTCTATAAAATGAACCTTAACTTTTTTGCTAAATTCACACAATAAACAAAGTTTAAAAGTGACAAAATGCTATTTTAAAGGAAGTTATGCACTTTATGAAGCAGTGACTTTCGAAAGTCTGTGCTCCACAGTTTGTCTTTTTTAGATTTCGTTTTTTGGCACTAATTAAACAAATTAGGTGTATGAATCAGCAAGCTTCAGAGGTGCTGATCTGCAGATCCTGTTACCTTAACTACAGACTCAGGATTTGGCACACAGTGCAGTGTTGCTCAACATTAAGATTGTAAGTAGATACAGAATGAGATGAGAATGCAGGTGTAATGTAAGCCTCCTCAACTGCTGTCAGGTCATGTCAGAACGGTGTGGCGTCTGGCTTTAGCATTGTGCCAAATAACTTGTTACTGAGCTGCAGAGTTTTTTTGTTTTTTTACATAAACACTCGGCTGATGGTATGTCCAATCACGTGTCTTCTCCGATGTGTCTGTACTTGGACAGATTTATGGAGGGTTGCAGCTTTGGGGCTGAATTCAACCAAAGAAAAGCTTTGTGGTGTGAAATCTGTCTGCTCTTCAATCAGTTGATTGGTCAATGGAGGAATAATATCTGCATGTTTTCTCTAGAACAATTAAATTGGCACAGTGCACTAAGTGAACTCTACCTTGCAGATTTACATGGTTGCCAGTGAAAGTTACTCAGCATTGCCAAACGAATGGATTCCTACAGTTTGACCATTTTATTTTTACATATACCTAAAAGCGATTGTTAACTTTAGAGTATGTCTATAAAATACATTATATTTAAATTTACATACTTCAAATACTGTGTAATAACAATGCTGAAGTTAGCTTAGCTTATGCTGGTGGTGCAACATAAAGCTCCACGAAAAGAGACATAGAGGGAATAAAAAGTTATCGGTATTCAGTTAACTTATCTCATTATTTAATTGGCTTAAAATGATGCTGTATACTCACACATTTTTGCTGTCCCTCAATTTTGCAACATTAGTACAGCATCGACACATTAGCTGCTCAGCATGCGAATGCTAATTTCAACAGGCCAGCCCACAAAATAAACATTAAAACATCAAAAAACATGGCAAAGCTTTTAGCTTTCAAGTTTGAAGTAGAGTCACAGACGGCTGTTATCAAACTATCATGAAGCTTGAACAGCTACTGAAACTCACAGTAATTCACACACATATTGTGCCATTAAAATAAGCTTTACTCAGCTCTCTCATTCTTCTCAGATGTTGTGATTTGTGCTGGTTCTTTAATGTGGTGTCTATTAGCTTGAAGTTGAGTAAATGCTCAGTTGGTTAGGTCTTGCAGTCTCCTTTAGTTTGAATAAGTTTAAAGTTGTCTGAATGGGGGTGTTTTGACTTTCTGTCTCATCTGTCGTCTATTAGTCATACTGTTATCAAAAAAACAGGGACACGTGTTTTGAGTCACATATTCCCACACATATTCAATTAAAACACACAAAAAAAACTATCACAAAAGTATAAAATACATCAGATCAGCATCTGTCCCTGCTGACCCCCAAAACGTCATGCAATAAGAAGCACCTTTCTCCCTATGAAAGTAACACCATCAGTTGTCAGTTAATGGGAATATGGTCAGACAGAAGCATGTTACGCCCATATATTCCTGCCTGACCAACTAACCAACCAACCAATTAACCAATCCATCAGAAGGGATCATCCATAGTTAGCTCTAAAGACAGATAATTTGATAGACTCATGAGGCATCAGAATTCATACCAGGATGGGTTGTGAGATGTAAGAGTCACATAATGATGTCTGCAAAAACAGCAAAACTAACCGGATTGTATTTCATGTCATCAGGAGCTACTGTATACAAAGTTTTAAAGGGCCTGTCATTGACCTTTTCTTTCTTTTACCAATGTCGTGGATCTAATTGGGTCCCACAAAGTCCTTGTGCCTTTTTTTAGATTATGAAGTCCCTCCCCTGAAGCTTTTTTATCTTTTTTTTTAACTGGCACAAAGGGATGGGACAGAAGATGTACTCAAAGAGCTTGAAAAGCAACAAGAATTCAGGTTTCAAGCCAACGTTTTGAATGCATCAGCATTAGCAGACCGTGTTGCCAGCACGCCTCAAATGGGTGCATGTGTTGACGTGATGCAACGAGCGCAGCTCTGCATTGGTGTAAAAAGAAAAATCTACGCTGAGTATCCTCATTTTCATATGAATGAGCGTCAACAGGAATGTATGGCACAGAGCAAAGATTTCCTCTGAAGGAGGGGGCTGAATCTCTGTACACACAACAAAGTGCTGTCTGTATGGAGGAGAAAAAACTAGCTGATGTGTTTTTTTGCACTCATCAGAAGAGGAGGCTGTGTGAAGCTGAAGGAATTCAGGAAAGAAAAGACAAGCCTATGGGAAAGTGGATCAAGTGCTTTGTCTCAAGAGGAGAAAAACATTTAGTCATTCAAAAGATTTCGACATGAATATAATTAGTTTTAATGTCAGGCTCACGTGGCACCGTTCACACCGGCACATCCAGGAAATAAGCTTTTTTCTTTCTAAGTCTGGCTTCCTTTTAGCAACGCAGACAAATCCATGTCACTCCTCCCCATCCCTCACTCTGTTTCTCTTTATTCTCCTCAGTCGTCCACCCTTGTATTAAGTACTCTGGCCATCTGTTACTTTCAGGTCAAGGGTGTAGGTCTTTCATGCCCTGAACACATCATGTTCATGCCATGGCAGCACAGAGAGCCAGCCTGTGTTGGCTCCATTATTGCAGCTTAAATCAGTAGTGTCCTCTGTTGTGCTTGGCATTGAGCTTAAAGGAGAAAGGAGCTGTTTTCTTACTTGTGCTCTGAAGTGGTAAAAAAGTAGCTGGCTTAAGTGAAATTTTAAACTAAAGAGAGTCATCATCTAAAAAAATATATTTGGTCCTAAAAGGTCTCAGTTAATAGATGTTTGTTTGAGTTCCACTTTAGAACTTATGGCTGCAACTAATGATCACATTCAGAGTCATTTAATCTGCAGATAACTTTCTTGATTCATCAATTATTTCTTTGACTTTAAAGTGATGAGTAATGTCACAAATGCAAAGTCAGGTCTTTTGACAGGTCAAAGTGCTTGTTGTGTCTCAAAACCCTAGGTTTTTCTCCTTGGCTTCAGGGTTTTTTAGTTCTTTTTTTTTGTCTCAGATGTCTCATAAAACGTATTTTTATGAATTTTTTTCCATGAACACCTTGAGATACTGCAAAAGATGCATGCTATTTATCAGTGCCAATAAATGATTGATCAGTAAAGGGCCGCAGTCAAAGTGCTGCCTCTGGATAGAGCCACGCAGCGAACACGAGGAAGACAACATGACTGCAAATTTGCAGTTCGTGTACTGCACGATTTCAAGAGGATTAAAGAGAAATGATGCCACTTAGATTTGGTTAGGTCAGCTCTCTGAATATTAAATCATCCGTCTTTGAACTCTGCATCGTAGCAGTGGTTACCCTCGTGCGTAAAATACAGATTATGAACTTCTAAAAAACAAGGAAAATTACTGGCTATCTTATTGGGATCAGAGGAAAAAGTCCATACGGTGCATCCCTCGATACAGCTTATCTTTTAATAACAGTCCTCTTGCTAACTAGTGCGTATATTGCACTTTAAAGATTATTTTAAAGAAAAGCAGGCTCAGAGTTTCCATTATCTGTTTTTCATTAGGCTGACTTTTCTGCAGCCCAAACTTTGTCTGCTAGTATCAAAAGTATCTCTTTACCTAAAAAGCAGTCAGGGAAAGACATACTGATATGCTGACGTGAGACGCTGAGAGGAGCTGGAGACAGCTCTGATGGTTTGATATTTGACACCAGTCAAAATGGCTAAAATGTCACTTATTAAAGTCAAAACCCGCGTCGTGCCGCCTCTGCTGCTCTGAGTTACTCTGTGTGAACTGTGAAGGAGTGTGACAGTGGAAGGAGTCGGCGGCGAGGCTGTAAATCTGGAGCTGTGGTCTGGAATGCTGCTCGTGTCGGAACACGCTTCCTCTTACAGTTATGAAAGACCCCTTAAAGAAGATGGCATGCTGACAACAACTCTGTGCACATCTCACCTCTCTTTAGTCTCGCGTTACCTGATCGTGCGTTGGTGGCAGACTCTGCAGTTTTTTGGCTCCGGCTCAGTCATAATAAACTTTTACTTCTCCCCTGAAAGAAGTTCTTTCTCTATCACGTATTCTACCTCAAAATAAGGCTCTCTTCTTACAGTTTCTTTTTTCATTCTTCCTCATCCACAAGTGTGATTGTTATGTATTTTTGCCTCCTAAATGTTCCATTCCAGATTCATTTGTAGTCTCTGCTCCTGTGACTTTAAGGGCCATTTTTACCTGCGTCTTTTTATTTTCAGTCACCCTTCATTTGATGTAGTTTGTCTGTTGAAAAGAGAGCTACCCTTGCTAAGTATCAATTAAAGGCTAAAGAGCCTATAGTTTTGGATGTGTCTTGGTCTTTAAAGTCTTTTCAAGTCTTTTAAAGTCTTTTTTGTAAACAAGGCTAGAGAAATTACCATTGTAATGTCCTCGACTGTGTGTGAGATTCCCTCTGGTAGATTTTATGTAAAAACACTGCTCGTAATCGGAGTTTAAAGGGTTACAATGAACTCCAGACCAGAGCAGCTAAAAACAGACCACAGCAGATTATTATAGCCTGCATGGGCCTACACATTAACTCATGGGACTCAGTATATCACCAGAAACATGCTGTACGTTTCCCCTTCACCCCGCGGTTGGCACATGCTAAAGCCACTGAGCTCCAGGCCCTTAAACACAGCATCAGCCCTAATCCAGGCTAATGCAAACATGGTGCTGGCTCAGGTCATTTAGACGTGTTTCTGGTAGGAAAGCTTCCTTAACTTAAATAAGGCAGAAAAGAGAAATACTTAAAGATACTCTTTGTATCCTGGCAGCACGTTGGTGTGAAATTAAAATCAAAGGATGATAGAGGCTCTGTGACGGCTTGTTTTTGCGTGGGTTTACTTTTTTTGGAGATTAGGAATGGCTTAAAAGTGGACTCTGTTCTTGCCACTGAGAGCTGTTTTTTACACTGTGCAGCACCTTATGTAATAAGCAGGAATACAGAAGAATGGCAATGCTAAAAGAATAAATCCTATCCCACTTCATTTCATTCTTAATAATATTTTCACTAGAGAAACACTGAGCGGGAAGTTAAAAAATGAAGTTCAAGGAAGTTGGGGTTTATAGGATTTTGAAGCTCTGGAGATGGCAATATTAACTGTGAGT
>JAUZTA010000025.1:8083515-8093828 GCA_034780835.1 Ctenochaetus striatus
CAAAAGACTTTTGTGGCCTCAGAGGGAGCAGCTTTAAATCTTAATAGTAAAAAAAAACACATTGAATTACTCTCAGTGGTATCACATGACAGGGCTCAACGATAACTTTTAAAAGAGATTGCCAGGTTGGCAACTAGGCATCAGATTTTGTTTGCCAGAACTGAACTGTAAAAGGTTACTATTTATAGCCACCTAGTGTTTGTGTAAATAAGGTACTAAGCGGTTATGTATAAACGTAATCATTAATCATTGAGACAGTGTCTGAATCAAATTCTCGCCTGCTGGTCTGGCCCCATGGCTCTGTAGGATGTGTTAGATTTAATCAGTGAACTTGATGTGTCTCTTATTGAGTTGTATGTTGTGCCTGCAGTAGAAGTATAATTTATAGTATAATTTAGCGTAATGAAGTCGTATAGTGTAGTATGATTTTCCAAACAGCTCAAAGATGGCTCCCTTCTCCTCAAAAGACTCACAGTCAACACTCATTGCTTCACCTTTGCCTCTAAGACAGAGCATGTTTGTAAATGCTCTGTTGTGCCTTGTCTGGTTCTGACTGCAGTATTCATGTATCACTACGTAAGGTATCACAAATGTTAAAATGTATTTTGGGGCGTACATTTAACTGTTTGCTCCCCTTATCATCTGATGGCAACCAAGGGCCAAGAGGCCGACGAGTTGGAGACTAAAAGTTCAGAAGTGACTCCAAAACTTGGACATGAGAAGAAAGTATTAAAATAACTGGGTCTCTGTAGCACCCGACTCATCTTTGCTGAAATCTCTTGGCTGTCAAAGGTTGTGTTGCATTTTGGGTAATGCAAGATACATACATTTTAACTTGATATCAGTGTAGTATCAAGATGACAGTATAAACAGTTGCATCAGTAACTCTGCAAAAATAGATGACATATCTGTGTGATGTGACACTGCTCATTTTACCTGAAGCTTCATACATTTAATGTAATACTTCATAAACATTGATTTCCTGGTAAGATAGCAGAGGCAGGTTTTATTGTGTTTTTAATGTGAGGTGTGGCCAGAATACTGAGGTCGAATCATTTCAAGTCAATTGCAGCTTCTGCATTATTGTTTTGTTTGTTTACACTAGAGGGTTATCAAAAGTGTCTTACTGCCTCCTCCTCTTACCAAGAATGGCCTGCTCATTCTTTGTAAGTATACAGTTTATTTTTATTGGTATAATTGCAGCAAGGAAGTAATTAAATTTTTGCTCCACTGTAAAACTTAAATTAATCATTAAACTAACATTGTGTATGCTAAATGTTTAGCACTGACAATGTTTTTGGTTTGTTTCCAGATAAAAATAAGTTATTCGTCAACACTCAGCTTGTGTCTGTCAGTGCCTTGCTGTTTGGTTCGTGGCGGTTCAGCTGGGCCGGTGTGGCCGCAGGCTGTCTAGAATTAGCAGTCACTCCGTTGGTCGAGTTGCAGCAGGGCAGGAATGCCTGCAGTGGTAGGCGAGCTAGGCTACGAGGGCTGCTTTGGCAGGGGGCCATGTTGTGCTAGTGAGAAGGCCTGCATGCTTGGATATATTAGCAGGGGTTTTGTAACCATTGTAATGAAACGGCCGAGCTCCCGCGGCCACTGAAAGGCCTTCCAACACTGGATGATTTAGAGCCAAGAGGAGAGGAAGCAGCACAGAGCCTGGCCTCGGTCACCGACCGAAGAAACTGCAGGACAAGTATGCCATTCACCGGCTTATTTCCTTTTCACTTGTTTGTCAACACACCCAGCTCCTCTCTGTTTTTACAGTGTACACACACATTTGGCAGACATGCCTGTAAGGACACAGACACACATACACAAGGGAATAAAAGTTGTTTTACAGGGGTAATCAGGGACAGCAGATTATTGTCTTGCTCCACAGTATGCTCAGTGTCTGTCTTTCTCTTCTTTGTGGACACACACACCCATATTCACAGACACAGACACACACATATAGACGCACGTACGCACACATTCAGGTGCCCGGTAGTGTTTCGTTGAAGGTCATTTCACATTATCTGACTATTAGCTAGAGTGACAGTTTGGCCAAGCCAGAGGACTAGAAGCATAGTAGAAAAAGGAATATTTAATAATGATCAGGTTGTCCCTTTGCACACACTCACACACACACACACACACACACACACTCACACTCTCCCTGCACCTGTCTGGTGCCGGTGCTGTGAAAAGCCCTCGTTGTAAATTCCTGGGCTTTGTTATGAGGTGTCAGTGGCTGGGTGCCCGAGGAGAGCCGCAGGGTCAGGGAGGGCATGTGTGTGTATGTGTGTTTATGCATGCATATTTACATGCACTCTCTCTTTGTGTTGCAGTAATATGGTGAGTGCATGTGCGTGTTTAAGTGCTGGGGGTGGAGACGGCTCAAGTGTCACCCAGAGAAATGCAGACCTTTTGCCCTTTGACCCAAGGACATGGCCCTGGAGGGTTGGGTGTCAAACCATCGCCCCTGAACCTCAGCTAGTGAGGTGTCATGTTACTCACCTGGCTGCTGCCACAAGGCCAAAGCCTGCAGAGGACACAGCTGCGTGTGTGTGTATGTGTGTGTGAAGCAATACTCATTAACTCCGTCAAAGGCAGATCTGCCTTCCAGGGCTGGTGGATGTTCCCCCTGTGCATGTTGCTTGTCAAATAAATGGAACAAAAGTGAGACACTGACGGTAGATTCTCACACTTGAAAGCCCTCACATGTGAGATGAGCATATTGGAGAGTGTTGCTTAGTCAAATTTTATTTTATTTTTTTATTTTTACTAACACAGCTTTAGCAATTACAGTAGAAAGTGTTGTATTTTCTGTTTCTTGCATCTGCGTCTGCTTTGTTGTGAGGTATCACATGTGGCAGGGCTCAGCAGTTTGATGTGTATCACAACATTCATAGTATGGTGGTATAGTGCATTAGGAATAACTATGAACCCTGGCACCAACCAGACTGGAACTATGAAGTATTGAAAAGTGTGATGTAGCAGTTTTTTTTTCTTCTTCTAGATATTTTTTATTTTTTGGTACTTGAGATTGCATTTTGTTTAAATTTTAGTAGAACAAAGATGCCTTTTAACAAACTGGCTCAAGTAAAACCAAAAAATCTGAACATTTCCCAATATTCCCTGATCTATATTAGTTTGTATACTGTGCTTCATGTATGAGAAAGGCACCTCTGAAAACCTTATTTTGAACCTGACCAGGGCACTCTGTGTATGCGACCCCTCCCCAGATGTTGTTTGGTGAGTTTGCACCTCCAGCGCCCTCCACCCATGTTCTCCCTTCCTCAGAGCGCCTCTGTGTCTATTATTGGCAGGAAGCCGTGACAGGGAAGGCTCCTCAGCCAGCGGGGAAAGGGAGGCTAAACATGGTTTGGTGAGGAATGTGAGAGAACAGCCGTGTTCATTTGTACATTCAGCAGCCAGCTTGCCAGCCTTCCAGTCGACCATCCAGACCTCTGAGTGCCTGGACAAGGGGCGCCTTTGTCCCCCATCTGCTGGCTACACCCTGCCCTGCTCCTGCCCCCCCATCTTACCCTTCTCTTCATCCTGTTGCACCTCCTCTGCCTCCCTCTTTTCACTCGCCCCAGAATAGCACAGCAGGTCCCCTCTGAAAATAGAGCTGGTGATGTTGGCAGGGTCATGCACTCTCTCTCTCTCTCTCCTCTCAACTTTGAATGTGTCTCTCTCTCTCTCTCTCTCACTCACTTTGTTTTTCTCTCTCTCTCTTACAGAACCACTCTTTTGTTTCAGAAATTTATTCAGAGAAAGTAATTAGCTGATTAAAACAACAGGAGCTTTTAAATTTGAAACGAGAAATCCAAAATCAATAGAAGTCCATATCATTATTACACTCAGTGTTTAAATAGCTCATCAGTCTTGTTTTCTATCCAGCCCAGGTCTAAAAGGCCAACAGTTCATAGTGCCCAGTCATGTGGTCCAACCTTAATCTCCCATGGATCCATGCAGTGAGGTATTCCCTCTAAAGTGTAAAAAAAAGGCAGGTCAGTCATGGAGGAAATCTTATTAAAAGAGCTCTGAATGTAGAAAATGACTGTTTTTCTCTTTGAGACAGGCTCAAGCTTCCCATTGGGCAAGTAGCTGGATGCCTGTAATTTGACAAATTCCACTTTAATCACATAAATCGAGGCTGGCTGTGGGCCAACTCTTTCTCTTTCTCTTTCCTGGCCAGATTAATTATTTTGACATGGAAAAAGGCCAAAAGGGTAGTGTCTACCTCAGTTATGGGGCTCTTACCATAAACGTTGTATAGGGTGCTTGATACATTGCTGTTTGTTTTCATTATGGCAGTTACAGTCAGCACATGCGAATGGATATTGAGGTTGTATGTACAGGGTACAAAAGGAAATGTTAACATGTATTATCAGTGATATTACTGAGTGGATATACTAGATGTGTACAATACTAACAGTGACAGCAATTGTTGATTGTCTCTTGAACCTGCATTAACCTTTTGGAGTCTGATAGAAACAGGATGTGAACACAACACTGACAAGTAACAACTTTAAGCTGATTTGGCAGAGTTGTAAGTAAGCTGTCCCCTAGGTACACTTTCAGCTGATAAGGAATAACATTAGCATTCATTTGGAGTGTGTCCGTCCTCCTCATGAATGGAAGTTCAATATTTACTTTCCTTTAATCTCAGCTTTGGTCTCCACCGACTCATGGGAGAAATATGTGGCTCTTCAGCTGCTAAATTCTCCACTGTGTTCGCCACTTTGTCTTCTGCTTGGTGCTGGGCATCTAGCAAATAACACGTTTATGGAGCTTTTGCTGAAACACTTGCCTACCGTTTTACACCAATTACATTGAGAGTGTATAAATCAAACAACAACTGTTAAGTTGTAAAACAATTAAAAGCTCTGTTAAGCTAAGGGAAATGCCAAAGTCTGCTGATAACTCTATGTAGATTTCACTTTACATGGAGTCATTCCCTTCATTATTAATACAAAAATACTGATTATATCAGCTTTCAATATAGTTAATTACAGCCTAGACACAGAGATGCTTTTTTGATAAAGGACCCGTTGAAAAAGTGATAAAATTTAAAAGTCTCAGCACAGTCTTGTAGACTAAACAATGGCTGTCATTCCTGTGTAGAACTCTAGACCCTGGAATTTCATGTTGTAGACATCTAGTTAGGCAAGAACTGCCTACGAGGTCCAATCCAAACGGCTATTTTTTAACTTGAATGATGGCTGGGTAACTCAAGCTCAGGCCTGCAGCAGTTGGTGTCTCTGAACAGACATTTCCCTGCCTATAAACCAGTGTTTTTCCTGGAGCTTGCAGCTGAAGACATTCCTCTTCAGTTTCCCTGGTGTTTGATCGAATAGAGCCTATTTTAAAGTAAAGGGGCATCACTGAAGCTTTTGGTTAACAGCTGAATTTTTCATATTGGCGTCATTTCAGTAACCTGTTTCTGTAAAAGTGATAATTATCTAAATGCCTGTCTAGGTTTATATATATATAAATATATATATATGGACTGTAACTGTAGTGCACAAGTGTTTATAAAGTATGCCTGCAGAATGTATCTCTGTCAGTGGATTACTGGGTTGCATGTAAACCCTAATCACTTGATGATGATGTGCCACGAAGGTGTAGAGCTTTTCTAAAAGACTGTAAATTATGGCTCATGCACACTTTGCTTTTGGTTTTAGTCCTCTCTTTCCTGTCTGTCTTCACTGGACATTTGAACAGTTATTTGTAATCATGGAAGTGAAGTGGATTGTCTCATGCAACCAGTAATTACAGTGACTTAAAGAACTTGTGATTGCTGGTACCCATTTGTTCCTCAAAGTAATTCAGAAACTGCTTTGCTTTCTTTTAAATTTTTGTTTTTAAACGGAGAAACTAGTTGTAAAAATGTTCGAACTTTCAACAACAGCTTTCCTTTTGCTCTTTTGTCTCTTCTGCAGATGGTGTTGACCTACCCAATGCTGTCAGCTCCCCTCCCTCCAGCCCAAACCCTGCCAAGAAGAGCAGCTCCCTCAACTGGTCCTTCCCAGACAAGATTAAGTCCCCACGCACTGTAAGGAAGATCTCCATGAAGATGAAGAAGCTTCCGGAGCTTAGCCGAAAACTCAGCGTCAAGGGGACCCCAAGTAGCAGTAACAGCAACAACGGAAGCAGTCAGTTAGAGCCCAGAACTCATTCTCCACGCAATGGGAGTGGATCGGAGGCCGTCCCCCATTCCTCAGGCCCTCCCAGATTAGCTGCGTCTGGCGGTGGGCAGGCCAGCCGAAATGTGATCTCACGCTACCACCTCGACAGCAGTGTGTCCACACAGCACAGCTTCAGCAAGAAGAAAAGTAACGGCAGCTCAAAGTCCGCCAGTAAAGGCGGATACCTCAGTGATGGTGATTCACCTGAGCTGGTGGCCAAGTCTGGGAAGCACGCCTCCGCAGAGGGGAAGGGTGGGAAAGGCAAGGAGACGGAAGGTGGAGGCGGAAGCTCCAAACTGAATGGCACGGAGCTGGACATTGATGCTTTCCGCCATTACAGTTTCACAGAGCAGCCCAAGTGCAGCCAATACATCTCCGGACTGATGAGCCTGCACTTTTATGGTGCCGAGGACCTCAAACCTCCACGCATTGACTCTCGAGATGTCTACTGTGCCATCCAAGTGGACTCGGTCAACAAAGCACGAACAGCTCTCCTCACGTGTCGAACTACCTTCCTAGATATGGACCACACCTTCAACATCGAACTGGAGAACGCCCAGCACTTGAAGCTGGTGGTTTTCAGCTGGGAGCCCACGCCGAGACGCAACCGTGTCTGCTGCCACGGCACGGTTGTTCTGCCTGCACTCTTCCGGGTGACGCGTTGCCATCAGCTGGCGGTGAAGCTGGAGCCGCGGGGGCTGATCTATGTCAAGCTGAGCCTGATGGAGCAGTGGCAGAACTCGCTGGACGGTGGGCCAGACGGAGAGAGGGAGGCCCAGGTGTTTGGCGTGGAGGCATGGCGGGTGGTGGAGAGGGAGAACACAGGCCTGATGGTGCCGCTGCTTATAAGCAAGTGCATCAATGAGATCGAGAAGAGAGGCTGCCAGGTGAGTCCCTGTATGGTTTGGATTTGCTTTTCCTGTGGTTTACAGGTCAGACAGGTGACACTGTGTTAAGCTGCGTGGTGCACCTTTTTTTCCCCACATGAATTAATCTGTCCATTTTTTCCTGATTGATTGTTGTGTGCATCACGTTGTGCAGTGTTCAAGGTTGCATTATTGCTTGCTTTTGTAGTCTAAAATCCCACTATATTCAGTTTCCAAAAAATGAAACAGTTCAACAAAAAGCCTCATTTTGAGAAGCTGCAAAAATGGAATGTTTAGAGCCCGAATTATTTATTTGTTTTCAGATTTGTTGGGTTATTTTTAATTACAGTCAACTCAAATGGTAACTGGACCAATTATTTTGCATTTATGACATTTTTTAGGGCATCATTTAATCAGCTGGTTGTTTTCTTGTTCAATCATTTTCATCGTGCAGTTACAGAGAAGCTCAAAATCAATATATAAAAAAGTTCCTCTCCAGACCTGTTTTAAAGTATGTAGAAAAAAGTTTGTACCTCATACATAGTTTTAAAAACGAAAAAGATATGTTTCCAAGCATTTTTGCGTGAAAAGCTTTTGAGTTTAATTTATCAGAGGAATAGCTGGTGATTAATTTTAGGACTGTTTCAAGATTGTTCTGCCAAATGAAAACAGATGGGGATTCATTTCAGAAGAGGACTTATGAATAATCTGAAATTATATAATGCATGAGAGTTAGAAAATAGGGAGAGAAAACAATCCCACCTTTATGATATCTTTTTGGCTCAGTGTGCTGTGAGAGGAGTGCTCGCCCTGCAGCCAGTGATACTGCTGAATGACTGGCAGGAGCAGAATAGATAGAGGAGATGTACCGCTCTTCACGATGTCTCTGAGCCTTCCTGGGGCGACTGGCTCTTTTATTCAGTGAGGAGAAAGAGTAGAGAGACTGACATGGTGGCGGCGATGCTGGAGTGGAGTGTTTCCCTGGATCATGTGATCATCTCTTGTTTTGCCCCCCCCCCCCACGAGCTCTTTGAAGCTCAGAGGGAAGAGAGAGAGAGAGAGGTGGCGGAGTTTCTCCTAATTAGAGTTGAGACAGAGGCAGTAAAAGTGTCTGGCCACTGTTTCTGACTGATCACTCTAGGGGGGCATGCCAGGGGCAGCGGGTGCCTGGGGCCAACAGGCAAACATTGGGCCTCTCCAAGGAGCCTGTCTGTCAAATCAGACCCCGCCTGTAGCCACTTGTGCAGCATGCCGAGTTCCAAGTAGTTTGGTTGTGTTTGTTTGGTGTCAAAGAGAACAAAATAGTTTACTTCCTGAAGTCAAATTAAAAGTTCCATTAGGTTTTTGCTTTGTTAAAAGCTTTGCCTTTATGCTAGAAGATAAGGTAGCCAACTCCTGGTCCTTTTTTATCAGGATTTAACCTGTTAAATATTTTTTTTATTATTATTACCTTAATCAATCAAACATTTTATACACCAAATCCTAAAAAATATGTCTTTACAAAGTCAGAAAAAAAGTGAAAATTATTCATCATAGTTCTCTAGAATTGATGATGGCCTCTCTGTATTTTGTCCAGTTTAGAGTTCTTATCGTAAAAAATAAATGTAGTGTTAATTTTTTTTATTAATATATTGATATTTTTTAAAATTTTTTGATAAATTTTACTGTCAATATAATATCAAACAGTTGTGAAAAAGGCCCATCATCTGTCTCTAGATCCTAACTGTGAGCATAATGACATAACCAAAATGTGTTAACTTTACAATAATGTAAGCTTGGAAAAATGATTATTTCAGATGCTTAGGTTTACCCTGCAGGGTTTTGTAAAAGGTTTCAAATATACTCATACACCAGTTGAGGAAGTACAAAGGTTTTCAGGTAGACACACTGACACTTGTTAGATATGATTTTTGGTTAATTGATACATAGTGTGTGTTTTCCAGATGTGAGGCTGGTGGCATCACTCTGAGAGGCTCTTAAGTCTCTGCTGTGAATTAACTCACCCGACTACCCTCTTCCCCTATTGCTCTCATTTACCCAAGAGTTTAAAGGCTCTAAGCTCAGATTTCTTCTGTTGATTTAATTTACTTTTTTATTGTCTGGCTATATCATGACTCCTATAAGTCGTAGTCTCTCCCTGTCTGTGAGTGTTCCTCCCTCTTTTCTAATCACTCTCTCCCCCCCGTTTTGCTGCTGTCTTTCATTACAGAGATGCATAATAGACTTTTCACAATGTATCAGTATGAGATGAAGTGTAAGGGCTCCCCCAGGTTGCAGGCAGACAGGGGTTAGGACAGGGTTGACACCAGATCCCAAAGGAATTTGCAGGTTATGTCACTCGAGCATGCAAGGCCAGACGTGTAGCGGTGTGTCTTTACAAATGATTATCTGGATGTTTGATGGAGTCTATTTTTCAGAGTCTCATAGAAATGAGTGTCCTGAGGGCTTCTCCGAGCTTTTAAGACGCTGGATGATTGTGGGTGTTTTGAAAGACTGCAGAGAATGTCTGTGTCAGAGACTGCAGTGATGTATGTGAGCACTCTGTACCCATTAGAAAGAGACATTTTTAAAAGGGTCTACCCCAGAAACCTACATATTACCATGATGCACAGCGATGTTGTGACATGTTATGAATGGCTGTATGGATGCAGCCTTTTAGGTCAGAACACACTTCTTAGTATTGTGTTGTCAAAGGTTTAGGTGTTTACTTGACACAGATATAACTTGCAGACCAGAGCCCTTTAGAGTTGTTAAATCAGTGCTATTGCTGGCTTCAACTGGATTTAAGATGTAAGCATGTGCTGCAGAACTTTTCATAACGTCTTATTTCAAACATGATTTGTAATGTCTTTTTTAAAATATGACAGGAATGTTGCATATGCAGAATAGTTGCTGCAACTTTTATGTGAGAACTGGCATATAAGAAAGACAGGTAGCACTACTGGAAAACATCTCTGAGTTGGAGAATTCTTGAAGATTTTTTTCAGTCTTCTCACGGGCTACATCGCTGACGGATAGTGAATTATTAACCAGCAAGCCAGCAGTGGAAGACTTAACGACCATCAACAAAAGAGACGCTTGACTCTGCTTCTCTATAGTGGACCCTATTAACTTTTCTCATTAATCTCAAAGCCTATTTAGTTAATTACATATAATTTGCATTTTTTCCAAGTACAGATCAGCGGTGCCAAAGTATGCTTAAAAATTTTGAGATGCAAAGTCATGAATTAAATTAAATTGATTGTCTAAATGATCAGTTTGCTTTGTT
>JAUZTA010000025.1:8096351-8115065 GCA_034780835.1 Ctenochaetus striatus
ATCTGAGAGACGAACAAAACAGAAATGAACAGAAAAACACAAATAAACTGAAAAGATATCCGTTTCCCATCAAAGGGAACGAAAATTGCAGCAAATCCTCACATTTGATCATTTTTAGCTATAGTTGTGATTGATATGACCTGTCAAAGTGAAGCAGAAGAGTAAGGAGTGAAGGTTTACAGAAGGACTTGTAAAATTTTAGACTTTTAACATATTACATGGCTGTGATCAAATGTACAGTAATAATAAAGCAAACTGGACTTAACCTAAATGGAGTCTGGATTCAGTGTGTATCCAGCCGTTGCCCCAGTAAACGTGTCTGAACTGGTGTGTCCTCTGCAGATAGGTCAGCACAAGTGTAGGTGTGTGTGAGCCTGCTGTTTGTAGTAAAAGAATTCCTGCAGTCAACTAACAGTAAAGGCCAAGCCTGAGGGAAGGGCACACACACACATGCACACGCACACATACACACACACACACACACACACACACACACAAATCAAACTGTGCTATACATTCAGGTCATTCTTTCTTCTCCAGGTTTGTGGTTGAGACATGCTCTGTCCCTTCCAGGTCACATTTTTGTTAAGTTGGAGGATATGTGTCTCACAAACAGTGAGGGAATTTCATCTTATTATTATCAGATATCTGTGAGTTGGAGCTTTGCTTTGATGTGAAATACAAAATGGAAACACATAGCATGTTTACATGAAGTTAGAAGAAGTCGATTTATTGTTTCAGTATAGCAAAAGCTGGACTTGGTCCAACAGAAATTGGACTGAGAGTTGTTCTTGCAGATGGACTCACAAACCCAAAGAATGAGGACGTGTTCTTTAAACTAAGGCATGTATTGCTTCAGTCGACCCAGAATTTTGCAAATATATTGCTGATAAGAGATGTCCCCACTGCAGTCTTTAACCTGGAAGTCGAACATGCACAGTAAAGCAGATATCATCATGAGGTGCAACGGTGAAACTGCACATTTCTGGAAGGACGGGGTCGAAAAAAATTATTCAGTCTCAGCCTAAGGACGTAAACATCCAAAGGTACATGGAGGGATGAAAAATGCAGAATGGCACACTACTTAAAAGTTGTGGAAGTAAAGTTGCTGTAAATGCCAATCTGCGGTCAGACATACTTACAGCTACACAGTATCTCAATTCCTTCCTAGTACTTAAATACTTTGATCGCATAGTTCAATCCAATCTCATCTCCGGTCTTATAGCTTGATTGCAACTGTCCGTGTAAACCCACTGAATGGGCCACAGCACATCTCACAGAGTCTTCAGCTTACATCAGCCGCCCTGTCATTAGATTGAGTAATGACTCCAGCAGTGCGACAGATGAGGGGGGAGGCAAAGTTGTAGAAAATGACCTGGTCATGATTTTTGTTTCTCCCACAAAAAGAGGAAGACCATGGAAACCCCTGGTCATTGTAGGAGCTGCTGTTGGTTTTGGGAAGAGGCCCCGTATAGGCGTCGTCCTATCATGCCTGCTTTGATCCACATGCATTTGCATGGCAGGGCAAAGAACACAGTTAACAGTTGAGCGGGTTCGAAAAAAAGGGCCAGCACCGGCGTGGATTGTTGGTTTTTGCTCGCTGCCTAAATTTGCTCCACTATGCGAGTTGCTGTTGCAGATGGGCCTGAGTGAGGGGAAGAGGGCAGAGCGAGGGGGGAGGGGAGGCAGTGAGAGGTTTATGGTGTGTCCTGCAAAAATGTCCACCTGGTATACAGTCATGGGTTTAGTCTTAAAACATACTTTTCTGAAAAAAATTGTTCAAGACCTGCCAGTTGATTAACTTTGTTTTCTTTTCTATTTTTTTGCCAGTAATTTGAACATAATCCCATCATGTTTCAAGAAATATCGTCTAATCTAAAGTGACAATTAAAATGTCCCCTCATGTTGTATTTTCTTAAAATTTTGTGTCTAATTATTGGATTGAGGTGGAGTCTCTGCAGTTTGGAGTTAGACTAGAGGCTAATAAGCGAACAGCAAACGGATGAGCTAATAGGGCTGGCGTGTCACACGGCTAATTTAAAAGAGGAGGTAGTGAAAGGGATTATCCAGGGATCAGAGTTCAATCCAGAGCTTACAAAACATGCTCAGTGCGCGGCCCTCCTTTGTTTCAAAACACAATTCAGTCAAAAGAACCAGAAAGGTGTAATCAACATGAGCAACATGCTGTGAATCTTAAGTAGTTTGTAGTCAGTCATGACTCTTGATGCTATGCAGTTAATCTCTTTGTCTCACTTTCTGTAAAAATGAATGACACTTCAGTCATAGATGACCCAGATACATCCTTTTATATAACTTCAAAGCAGAAATTCTGAACCAAGTTCTCGTCAATTTTGCAGATGAGCAATTGAAAACATTTAACTTCTGTATTTCACTGTGCAACCTTGTGCTGGAAAATGATAATTGAAGGGATTTTGAATATTGAAAGACTGTGTGCAGCTGTAGAGCAGCTGCAGTGAACATGGTGATGTGGAGGCTGACCAGAGCTGTTCATAGTAATCCTGATTGTTCTAATAATTAAGACACCTAAAAGTTTCCCTCACCCATTCTATTCTACAATTCATAACCTGACAGAGTTAGGCTGGCTGTTCCCCCCCATTTCCAGCCTTTATGCTAAGCTAAGCTTAACAAGGGCTGCCAGTTGCTTCATATTTGCTGCACAGACACAAGAATGGTATCAATCCTCTCTCAGCAAGAGTGCATTCCTTAAAGGTTGAAAGGGTTGCTTCAAATACTTCACTTTTCACCAAACATACACATATATTTACCCTGTAAATTCTGCAGAAGTTACATTGCGGCAGGACTTTTGAGCTTTTAAATAATTAAGAAATGAACTGTGCCAAAGTGATTCCTAATCAATATCAGACAGTCCTCTGAAATATTAGGGTTAGGGTTGAGGGGTCAGATGAAAAATCAATGTGAAAATCTAAATATCTCTAGTTTAAGAAATTTGAAACATCCACATGATTGAAAACAATACTGGATTAAAGCTTTCTTCATTTCCAGTTGTGGCAATTAATGATGTATCTCAGTGGCCCTTGGTATTGTTGTATATACTGTAATTTTAATCAACTCAAACTCAAATCAGATGATGTTTTTGTACCTGGTAAGGGTAAGAGAGACTTTACTCAGTAGTTTAAAGCAGTAATGGTAGTGAGTCGGGGAAGTCTTAAAAGGTTGTTTGGCACCTTTGTTTGTAACTCCAACCATTACCTCAGCTGCATCAGGGCCAAACAGCACTGAGCCTGAGCAGAAAAGCTTAAAATGTTTATATCATTACCTATAAAACCACATTGTATTTAAGGATAATTCTGGCCGAATGCACAATGACTGACTGAGACATAGTCCCTTTTAGAGGACACTGTAGCAACCTTTACTAATGATTAAGCCTTCAGCTCAACCTGTTTTGGTCTTTTTATGGAATCAAGGCCTCTAAAGTGATCCATTAATGGGAAAAGTTTGAAATATTAATCCTCTGTCCTCAGAAAATGAAACCAGCGTGTCCAACGCCCTGCCAGGTTGAAAGCACAGTGTAGTTATTGATCTTAGTCTGTGGTCTTTAATTTGCCTTGCCTTCCATAGCCTACTTCCCTACTTTGCCCCACACCCTCGGCAGTACTCCAGTGAAGACATGGAAAGTCATTAACAAGTGCCCCCTTTGTTGCCGAACAAACACAGATGGTATTTGGCTCACGCATGGGGGATTAGCTGAACCCTGGGCCGGCCCGGGGAAGCAGGCAACCACTTTACAAAGAGCTGCAGGCCTGTGTGGGTGTCAGAATGTTTCTTAAACTGCAGGTCCATAATTGAAAAGGAGTTGCCCACATATATTTCTGATGAGTCCAAATGTAGCACGAGAGCGCTCCTGTGCCCACTTATAGGAATGAGGTTGCCTATTCGGGGCTCTGGAAAAGCCAAAGAAACCACAGGGTAAAGCTTTACCCTGCCACCGGACAAGGCAGCAACTCATACATCTCCTCTGGCCCCCCCTAGTGCTGTGGGGGCGTGCAGGACAGCAGGGAGGGGGCCGGATGGAGAACAAACCCCCATTTGTTCTACGGGCGAGGCTTTGACTGCAGCACTGACAAGAGGAGTGACCTTCCGCTTTGTTTGAACAACAGGTCAAAGGTAGAGCTGTGCCCCAGTGCATTGTGTGTCTTGTAGTGTTTGGTGGCACATTTGAAACATTGAAAGTCTGCATTGATTAGAGAAAAAAACATTTACATCAAAATGCTTTTGGCTGTCATCATCTGTAGCTTATATTGTATGCTTTAAAGCATTCTTTTGGCAGTTTGTTTGTCTTAATTGCTGAAAAGATTTTTATTGCAGGACTCATTTTACTGCTCGGTCTTACCCAGCCAGAAATAGGTTTAGATAAATGAATGTATAGTTTATATCTCTGCTGGCAGAAATACAGCTTATCACACCACTTTTAGATTTATCCCAAACTGTAAAGCTTTAGCTTGCTACTGTGAGCATTACCTGCGAGTGGGAGGACCTTCTCTGGCAACTCATGGGTGCGCACACTTATATACTTAAATATACAAGGCAATTCTTGGGCTATTCCTATCATATCTTTGTGATTTAATTTCACAGAAGAGTGTTGGAAAGTATTCTGTGCAGTCACAGGACTTTTACATGTCTGAATGTTTAAACAGGGGTTAAAGAGTTTGTAGGAATGTTTTTTAAAACTTCACGATTTTATTTCTTTGAATTGTTGGCACACTGATGTCTTTGGATATGCAGTTTACAGTGCACTGAGCTCTCCTGGATTTTATATTGTAATATTGTCTACTTAGTTTTGCATCTGTTAAAAATGAGCTATTTCTACTTTGTGCTGCTGCCTGTCTTGGCCAGATCTGCCTTGAAAAAGAGTTTTTTTTTTATTTCAATTGTAAATAACCTGGTTAAAGGTTAAAACAAAATAATACCAAAAACATAAAGTCAAACCCAGACAGTTTAAATGTGACAGGAGAAACACCCGGCGTGTGCTTGTTGTCAGCTTGGCTGTGAAAGTAAGTGAAGCACCTGCAGGGGAGGCACACCTGTTCACCCCCGAGCCCATGACCTTGTGTGTATATGTGTGTGTGTGTGTCCATGTTTCAGGCACCAACAGGGGCCAAGAAACAAAAGTAAACACAAGCACTGACTCACAGCAGGTTAATGATTTACCTCAATAGCTGCATTCTCCTTACTTCAGACAAACACAAGCACATGTGCACATGCACGTTCACAAGGTTTGACTGACGGGTGCATTATTTAAAGTTAATGAAAAGGGCATTTGTGTTAAGTATGGATACATTGCGTTTGAGGTATAAAGAGGATGTTTTGTTACATAAAGCAGTAAGTAAAACTGTCCCACTGTTGTTGTGTCTAGATGATCTGCTTCACAGCACAGGCAAGGTCAGAGGGTCCACCAAGCTTGAGTTTCCATTTTAAGGGGAAAAAAAACTTGCTGTGTGGAGATAAGAATAAAAACACATGGTTTGTTTTTGCTTCCAGGCAGTCCGTTTTTCTGCGATGAAACAAGCAGATTATTATTATCTCGGTAAAGTCCCAGTAAAGATTGACAACAGGAAGCCAGAGGATGTTCCCAAAGCATTTCTGTCTTATCTGTTTGGAAATCAGTGTGTCTTGAGGAGCGTTAAGAGGAGTGAATGTATCATGTGGTCATATGTCCTTATCTGCTCAAACCTGATGAAGATAAACGATCACAGAAAAATGTGAATCAGAACTGAAAACAAAAAACAAAGATGCAGCCACAGATCAGAGAGGCAGTCTCACTGGGCAAAGGAGACGTGTTTACTTGCAGGGCCATTTTATGAAGTTTTAAGTGCATGTTTGCCTGAAGCCGTGTTATAACGTGTGACGCTGACTTAGAGCTGTCATTGTGCTGCTCTACCTGAGATGGAGGGCTGACAGAGTACACCAGTGTGCTCATTTGGGTATGAGTTGTTTTTCTTCACAGCCACCTCTGACTGCCTCAGGAATGCACAATATCTCTCTCTGTACATGTGTGTATTTGTGTGTGTTTGTGTGTGTGTGTCAGAACATCGAGGTGAGTAGATAGAGACGTGGAAGGATTTGGAAAACAAGATAACAAAGTTTCTGTTTTTTTATTAAAATGTTAGCTTGCACAAACAGTAAATTATTTATTATTCATCTGTTTTCAAGCATTGAGTATGTTTCTTGGGGCAGATTATCAGTGGGTGTTAACACTGACTGTTATTGACAGTATTTGTATTCCAAAACAAAATATCAATATCATGTTCTGTCCTCACTCTGTCAAAGTTTGTTGCACTGAAGGTTGTAACACTCAGTGTCACCCAATATAAAATGATATAAACACATTTAATTCACAATACAAAAGACAAAGAAAAGTACCATAAAAGGAGTAACGGGACTATGCAGCCAGCGTAGTGAGGCTGCGCTTAGCTTCTTAGCTACACATGCTTACAGTGCCTACAGTTGGTATGCTAACATGCTGGTGTGCAGCAGGTAACATGTTCACAAGATTAGTTTACCATGTTAGCATGTTAACATTTTAGAATTAGTGCTGAACATAAAGTACAGTTGAGGCTGATGGGGATGCTTTTACGGGTATTTCATCATTAGTTAAAGCCTTTTGGATTAAGTCCCATTAACTGCAATGATGATTTGTGAAGAGATTACCAAAGTTGTGACAGTGCATCTTCTAGGAGCATGAATTTTTGAACCAAATGTCATGGCAGTTCATCTTGTTGCTCCTCTGTGAGTAAACCTTGAATAATCCCATTAAGATATATTAGATTCTGAAGAAACATAGATACAAAGGAGTAGAAGAAATAGGAAAATACATTTGGACATGTCAAAATGAAATATTTGCTGACAAGAATTCAAAGTACTTCAGTTATTGTTACTGGTTGAATTTATTGTGAACCACTTTGCAGTTTTATGATTGATAAGGGGTTTGATGAATAAATGCAGCATCTAAATTTTACAGTGGATCATTGTGACCGTTGAGTGTGCAGATACTGAACATGATGCTAATCTGAGACTTTGTAGTGTAACACTGAACTGAATTTAGATCTTTTTCTCAGTCCCTAATCCTTTTCCCTAAAGCTCTGTGGCCAATGTAGATATTAAAAAAACACAGGAAATTTAACATCATTGCCTAAAAACACTAAAAAGTCATTTTTTTAAGTTGTTGTCTGTCCACTTTATTCTCTAGATTTTGGCAGGTGATTGGGCACACTGCCAGTCAGAAACAGACCGAAAAGAAGCCCAAGGCTTCCTGAAAGAGCAGAGTGGGGATTAAAAATGAGTGTGATGAGTGATGCCCTCATTCTGCTTACAGAACCTGAGGGGATGAAACTACAATCAGATCGTAGTTTTGCTGTAAATAGATGGTAAAAAACACCTCAGGTGTTTCTGCGTTAATCCAGAGATGAAGAAGTGATTAAGTAGGAGCTCCTGTTTACGGCATCCTAAGCAGAATCAGTTACAAGGGCTCGAGGGATTGTGTCACCACTTTGGGAGTTCTACGAATAGCGTCAGTGTAAGTGGTGCAAAGCCAATTTTTCTTTTTTTTTTGCAGTTTCCTGCTATTTCTACCATGTGGCATTTCACTGACAGGACATCTCCAAACATTGTATGTTGAATTTATGCCTTGCCACTCACTTGGTGGAAGAAAAGGCATTTCATCTATGTATCACATAGTTTGTATATTGCATCATTACAAAAATATCCTGTATAGGGGTATAAGCTGAACAGCATATGACACAAAACCTACTGAATTTTTAACTCAAAGCAAACATTATGTTAAAATCTGAATATTCATATTTTACCATGCCGTAATTCACAGCATGAATGCATCATAATTCTTGTGCCAAAAGCTCAGCCCTTTGAAGAACTTAATCCTCTATTGAAAAATGCAAATTCTGCACATAAATAGCAATAGGAAGCAAAACCTTAGCACTCTGGTAATGTCAAAAACACAATGTCAAATACACAAAACCAGAAGAAATATTGATTTTGTTAGAAATTTTGCCCAATATATAGTAAACATGTTAGCACAAGCACTTGGTATAGAAAGCAGTGTCCTCTGTCTTCTTAGAGGAGTAAAAACATTTTGGGAGAGTGTCGACAGTCCTAAGCTGCAGACATTAGGGACTGGAAATCTCTCCCTCTGGCTTGAAGTGCATGTTTGAACCTAAGAGCTGATAAGTGACCAAAACAAAAGTTGTGGAACACCAACAATAATAGCAGAATATTTGTTCCTCAACAAAGCCATTTTACAGTGACTTGATTTGACTACAGAACAAATTTTATGTTTGCAGCAGCACAACACAAGTTATCTGCCTGAACTGGCTGACAGGCGTCACCTTATTTGTAGCTCATTTTCAGTTGTAAATTAGCTGTCTTCAGGTCTGTCAAACCTTTGTTAAGAAACAGACATCAAGGAGCAACATGACTGATTTATCATCAAAGTCTGTTTACAAGTCTTGGAGAGTGCTAATGGGGCGTACTGTGGCTCAGGCAGACACAGCAGTCGTTTTTTTAATTCACAAGTTTAGTTTGCCCTTCAATCACATATGTCCACCACCTATATCTGCACAACTGGCACTGGTTCAGTCAGCACACAGCAACACTGAGCTGTCTGTCCATGCTTTATTGCTTTGTGCTTTTACAAAGGAAACATGAATTTTAAATGGTCAACGCATGTTCATGAGCATTAGCTTAATTTTAGGTATCTCAGGCTCCACTGCAGCAGTTATTGAGCTAAGGTATGGCCCTTTTCAAGTTGGCTCAAATTTGTAACTTGTTTCAAAGAATTACATGAGCAGAGGCACAGTGCTAGGAATGTAACATTAAAAACTCATGGCACAATAATACCACAATGCAACATGACATTAAAACAAACAAAAAAGACTTAAAAAAGTTATTTTATGAAAACAATAAATCTGAGTACAACATGCTATACCAATATTTATGTAATGTTAATTTAGGTGCATGAGGATAATGAGAGTAGTTTCAGCAGATTTTGGCAAAATCTTTTGCTAGAACGGCAATTTATTTACAGTAGCCTTTAAATCACAAAATTGTATTTTTTTTATATGTTCTCAAAATTTAGTGCAACATGTTAAGTTACATATTTGAGACCTTTTCTATAAACAGAAAAGTTTTATTTCTCAAATTTCTGAGGTTACTTTGTGTGAGTCTGTGTAAGTGAACACTCTGCCAAGATAATCCATTCACCTGACAGGTGTGGCATATCAAGATGCTGATTAAACAGGATGATGATTGCACAGGTGTGCAGCAGGCCGCCAACAATAAAAGGCCACTCCAAAATGCTCTATTAAAAAAGACATTTATGATAAAGGAACTTTGACCGCACATAACTTGGGATATACAAATGTATTTTTTGGGAGGTGGGGCTAGTCTGGCGTGGCTACTGTTTGCCTCATGCAATGTGACATATTGTGGCCTGTCAAATGTTGGTCAAATCCTCTTCAGGTGCTCTGTGAAGTTGCTGGATATTAGCAGGAAGTGAGAAATGCTGCCTTAAACCTAAATCCTGAATATTATAAACATGGGTGACAATGGGTGACATGCCTGTCCATGTTGATCTTAAAGAACTGGGATGTTTTCATCTACCAGAAATTGTGTATAGATTGTGTCAACATGGGGTCCATTGTTGTGCTGCTACTGCATAAGTGGGTGGCATGATAGTGATCCTCAGGATCTCATCACAGTATCTCTGTGCATTTAAATTGCTATTAATAAAATACAGCCATGTTTGTGGCTCATAGGTTATGTGTGTCTGTACCGTAACCCCAATGCCATTGTTGGTCACTCTGTGTACAATGTTGACATTAGCAAACCACTGGTCAGCTCTCTGATTCAGTGTGAACTGTAATTTATCTGTGAGAAGAATATGTCTCTGACATACCAACACTATTGAACATCAGCATTTTTGGTTTTGCAAGCCAGCTGCTATATCAGCTGTCCAGGTTGCTGGTCTCAGACGATCCTACAAGTAAAGAAGTTGAACATGGAGCTTATTGGCTGGCAGAGCTACATGTAGTCTGCAATTCTTGCTTATAGGATATTAGCCTATAATAATGAAATTAACTTGAAGTTTACATGCAACATTTTGGAAGAAATTATTATAATCAGTATGCCAGCGGCACACCCTCCCAAAACTTGCAAACAACTGTAGTTTTGTGTTGTTTGATAAAAGTGCACGTTTTAAGGTGGCCTTTTATTGTGAGCAACACAAGACACACCTGCTATTTAATCAGCATCTAGTGATGCCACACCTGTCAGCTGGATGGATTTTCTTGGCAAAGGATGTTCACCAACGTGGACTATGCAAATTTGTGCAGAGCAATTTGCAAAAATAAGTCTAAGAAAAAGTCTTCAATCTTTTACTTTAACTCATAAAAAATAGTAAAAACAAAAGGGCTGCTTTAATATTTTTGTTGGGTGTTGATGTTCAGTGCTTTGGAGCTTAACCAGTATTGCTGATTACACAGCCCCCCAGCTGTCTCTGAAAACTGATCCAGCTTCATGCAGAGGGATAAGAGAGCAGACATTCACCACAAAGAGCTGTCACACTGCCAGGAGCCTTTCTTATTCCCGTATTTACTCTTTTTTTCCTCCGTCTGCCTTTGATGAAAAGACATGCCAGTGCTATTTCAAGGGCTTAGCAGAGAAAGACAGTGTGGGTTTCATGTTTTCCCGTAGCTTTTGTTTGAGCTGTGGGAGGCAGAAGTCACAGGTGTGAACACAGGACCACAGACATCAGGCCCTCAACACTTTTGGCTGCAGAGTCATGGCCGACTCCAATCAGGCATCTCTGCAGATACCACAGGATCACCCGGGGAAACCTCATTTGGCAGCCAAGAGACTGTGCCAGGTTCAGCTGTTAAAAAAGAAGGGAAGATAAAAGCTTATTATAACTTAATGACACCAACTCATAAAGATATATTGTTGGTGATTTGTTAGGAATCAAAGATGCTTTTGTTGAGGAAAAGAAGTTTTCATCAGTTCCAAGTGTGGGAAGACTGAGTGATGCTCAGCTGAGCAAATAGCTTGTTTAAAGGTTGTTCTCGGACAAGAACTTAATCACTCATTATATTGCAGCAGCACTTTTTTCATGCCTGAAATCTCTTCTTCCACTTCTCAGGAGTACTGAAGGACTACCTGCGAGAGCTGCCTTACCCTCTGATCACGAAGGACCTGTATGAGGCGGTGTTGGAGTCCATGGCCACGAGACCACTGCGGATAGGAGCAGCAGGCTGCGAGAACGACCAGGCCGACATAGAGCACACCGTCAGCCTGCTGGACAACCTGCCAGAGGTGGAGAGGGTGAGGAAAACAAACATCCCCTGCTGCCTCGCATAGTCGTCATAGTGCCAGAATACTGTCACAGACGTGGTTGTAAGAGGGATAATTGTGGCATACACAATGATGGTTTTGATGATAATACTACAGTTCACTGATGTTTAACTTCCATTACATATGCTTTAACATCAGGAGACAATAGTGGCAGTATTCAGTGTAAAAAACTCTATCAATACGTTTTTTCCCGTCTTTTCATTTCACTACAATTTCAGAAATGGATAAACGACACAAAATAAAACTTAAGTCTGAATGAGACTGGATGCCAATATTAATATGTTACAATTAAAAGTTGCATTATAAAAAAATGTATTTTGTGCAAGTTGGTGCAATAAAATGATCAATGTAATGTACTTGTAATGTATAAAAACAGTGTTGTGTCCTGTGAACTTATGCTCTGAAGTAAACATGCACGCTCAGACATTTTTTTGCAGTGGAGAACTCAAAGTTTGCACAAGCATTGCACACAATTTAGAGCAGCGGCATGCAAGCTAACATAGCCTGAGCCAGAGAACATATGCTGCTAACACCTGGCTATAACATTCACCTGCTAAAACTCAGAGCGGTGTGTTGGCCAGCTCCTCCAGGTCTAAACTGGCTGGCATGTCTCATGATCCATAACAAGCAAGTCAACAACACTGCTAACACAGCCAAACACTGGGCAAGAGCAACAACACAAGACATATCACTTAGCAAGCCAGAAAACATTACTTACTGGTCCCAAAGCAAATAAGTCCTCCTCAGTGTCTGTCTTTCAGCTGATGTTTTTCAAAGCTCAGGCCATTAACTGAAAGCAAATCCAACATTTACTATTGTCTCTTGCTTGGACACTTTTAACTCCCTCAGTCTCCCCTCCACCCTCCAGATGAAAACTAGCCTTATAGTTCCGAATAGCCTGATGAATTAAAATTTTCAGTGCAGCACTACAGCAACATGTAATATGAAAAACATTTCTTATCCGTCTGTCTTTTGTGTGTGTTTGTGTGTACAACAGATGACACTGCGGAGGCTACTCGACCACCTTAAGTTGGTAGCGTCCTATCAGGAAGCAAACAAGATGACATGTCAGAACCTGGCGGTGTGTTTCGGCCCGGTGCTGCTCAGCCAGCGTCAGGAGGCGTCCTGCCACACCAACAGAGTTTTCATTGACTCTGAGGAGCTGGCGAGCGCACTGCACTTCAAAAAACACATTGAGGTCCTGCACTACCTGCTTCAACTCTGGCCAGGTCAGTGTCTCTTTTATGATTTTTTTTTTTTTATTAGTGAAAAAGAGATTTTTTTTTAGAAAGTCATCTTTACCGAGTATTTGCATTTGAAATATATACTTCTTTACAGTCAGGTAATGTATGTCAGTTAGGGTGTATTCCAGCCTCTAACTGTGCATGATTTAGGGTTTAAATCAGTGCCAGCTCTGCAGTTCAGCTCTACAAAGGACTGTTACAGCCCCGCTTTGATCCCTGAGGTTATCCACCCCTTGCCATAAGTACAGCTCTGATAGCCATTGGCCAACATCTGTTGGCTCCTCGCAGATGAAACCTCTCCACAGAGTGCTTCATCATGGCAGTCTGAGCCAATCAGTGCCGAGCCAGTAAGCCCCAACGTAAACCAAACTTTTGAGGCGTGGCCCCCCCGTCTTAAGATAAATCACCAGCCAAGGACAGATACCAGACAGATACCCCGTACCAGCTTCCTTCAGAACAGGTCATCTGTCTGTCTGCACAGCTGCTCTCTGCCAGCTGCACCTGTCTGCTCACTGTGAGATATGAAGAGACCCAAAGATTATTCAGCAGGGAGGCGGGTGTAATGAAAAAGAGCTGCAGGCGAAGTGAAATTAGCATTAGTTACAGCAACTAATTTCATATTTTTTAACCTTAGGACATTTATAGTTAAAATTTTGGGTTCACCTCCTCTGTTATCAGTGTTTGAGGCGTTCAGTGGCTGCTGTAGTGCAGTTAAAGTCCAAGCTACTGAGGGAAAACCAAACAAACAAAACAACCAAATTGAACCAGTGTGCTTTGTTTCACACAAATTAAAAGACAAGGTGGTGTAAAAATCCATTACTGCTGGTGTTAGAGCTAAACCACTGTACTGTAGAAGTTAAAAAATGCATTTTTTTCCACTTTGGGTTGTTAACATTGACATAAAACCTAAAATTATGAGACTGTTTTGAAAAATATCATGCCTAATCATCAATCCCAATAAGCTCATGTACAGAGTCATACATGAAACAAAGCTGTTTTTCAGAGTGCAGTGTGTTTCTTTGAAGTTTGTCTCTTTGTCTCGGTTTCCCTCCAGACACTCTAAAAATATTTTTAAAGTGTTCCTAGCATCACATTGGACAGACTTTATCCCTGAAAGATTTAAATCCTCAGAGCTCTTCCGTTGAACCTGCAGCTTTAACCAGATCTGCTGATGGGTGTCTGAAGAAGAACTGACTCTGTGTCTGGTCTGGCCTCTAAATTTAACTGCACCCTCAGACTCCCACACTGAACCAAATCTGTGTAAACCGCCGAAGTCAAGAGCACCCTCCACCCTCCTTTGCATCTACTGGAGAAGAAATAGGCAGAGAGGGAAACTAAGTGCAACTACTGAACAAGTCAGCATTTGTGAATCCCATAATTGCAGGTAGCCTGGTGAAGTACAAGAGGAATTTCAAAAGACAAACAAAGAAAGTGAAAAGGCATTTTGGAGGATAGAGCGTATATGCAGACAATGGCAGAGGGCGATAAGGTCAAGTAGTCCAAAGAAAATAGTTTTTAGAAGCCTTCACTTGTTCTGCACTCCTGTCTGCAGCTGATGCTGTTGGGCTAGTGCCTGTAATGACCTGTAATAACCTTGACAAAGCTCTCAGTCCAGGTTCCAGCCTTTGTTTACACCCTCAGTTCTCCATCTTCATTCTCCCCGCTTCCCCAGCTCGGAGCTCAGAGGACGCCTGGACTGTAATTAAAGACATTCCAGGCTTTAACCTTAGCCCTCAGCCCCTGAAGCTGCACCCCAACATTTCACAGTCATTATGGGATATTTTCAGCCGCCTCTTCACACCTCTCACACACATGCCCAACACTCCAAGGCATTCTTGCACTTGGCCTCAAGTGTGCATGTCTTTGGGCAAGTGCAAAAAAAACGCCAGACATCTACTGACACCATTTACAGGAAGTGTGAGCGAGCATGAGCATATTTGTGACAGAGGATGAGAGGGTGTTCAGTGTGAGTTATGGTACCGTACAGTTTTTGTCAACACGTACATGTGAGCAGATGGGTAGACAAACATGATACCAGGAAAAGAGGAGACTATGAGTGTTTATGGTGTGTGTCAATCCTTTTGTATCTTTTCATTGTGCTAGCTTGCAGGTTTTAGGCTTTAACATCCACCAGCTGTATTATGTTCAAAGAACCGAAAGGAAACCAGCACATAAAAATACATTTCGCCCATTGTAACACAAGGTGCAGCATTTTTGTCTGCTTCCTGCCTTCATTTTCTCTGCTGACAGCTAATAACCTTAATCATATCATCAGTGAATCATGTCTGAAATTAAATAACATGTTGCTTCGTAAAGGAGGATAATTTATGTTTGTTCTTGGTGATAATTGCTCGAGTCTTTAGCCTCAGGAGAGTTGCATGGCATGCAAACACTGCGCATAGTTCTTAACCAGCAGCTGTCTCTTCTGATGAATGAAACTGAGTCAACACGGTTCATAATTCATCACTGTTTTTGTTGTAGGGGCACGTTAGGATAACATTTGAAAACCTTTCAAGGTCTTCTCTCATTCCCCAAAAGAAAAAAAAAAAAAAATCAAGTTCAGTTTTGTTTTGTATCATACACCTCTTGTGCCCTACATGACTTACAGCCAAAACTTTTAACACTTTTTGTTATCTGTTCTTCCTTTCCAATCCAGTAAGGGAGAGCTAGCGGTGTCAACAAGTGTAGGTACACAGAGATAAAGACAGACAGGTAAACCGGACTGTGCTGGTTGTGTTGGAGTGCTTACTGTTCCTTTCTGTGGTACAGTCAGATGATTCTTTCGTAATGTCCAAACAGGGTTTCAGTTCAGTTAACTTTGAAGTCTTTCTGTTTTAGTCCGCAATTGATAACAAATAGTGCAAAAGAATGGCATCCAAGTCACAGAGTGTGGTTGGTGTGACTTCAGCATGTGCCTGTCTGACTCTGAGCACAGCACAGCATGGCATGTTCATGTTTGGATTATTTGGCCTTGGTGTGTGTCTTATACCAGGTCTTTCATGACTGAAAGAACTTATTACTGATTCATCCAGAAATCTTTGTTAAACTGATCGAGGTTCTTTTAGATGTGGTCTTTTTGATAATAAGCTTGTTTTTTTTTCCAAGGCATGTCTTTGAATGGCAGTTTTAACTCTAAGTTACCAGAGGAGGTCTTAAAGGGTTGTATCACACACAATGCTTTTGTTACTTTGTGATAGTGATATCTAGCTCTACAGATAGTTGTTTTGTTTTTTGTTTTTTTGAGCCAGCTTTTTGAGATTCCTGGAATTTTGTGTGTGGCACTCAAGGCATTCAATCATCACATCAAGTAAAGCAGCGTGACACTCCTTAAACCATACGAGGGATGATCCGCAGACCTCAGTGTGAACAGTTATACTAGAACTACATTCTTGAAAAAATAGTACCTCTGAAAATTGGGGTGCTGGATGAAATCTCAAAAAGTGGACAAAAAAACATCAAAAGCTATCTGTATAGCTAGAGACTGGGAGAAGTAAAAATGTGTTTTTTTTCTTTTGTAATCTAAGGTGAACTAACCTTTTAAAGATGCATTTTGTCATTTTGGGAAATATTCCCTTCAGAGTTTAAAGCAAATCAATCTTAAAGGACCTCTAGCTGTTTACCTAGTCCACTCTTTAGGTGAAGCTAAGCTAAGCTGAGCCAAGCTAAGCTTAGCCAAGCAGCTGCTGGCTGTAGCTGCATATTTAATATACTTTGCAAGAAAGCAAATGGGATTATTTCCCACAGTGTTAAACCATTACATGAAGGCCACAACTTTAACTGCTCTGTGTACATCTGATTTACTCTGCCTGTCTTTTGTGTCTCTTCTTGTCTTCTTCTTCAGTTGTTGACCCTTATGGCCAGTCCTCCTCTCAGACCCCTGCAGCCACTCTGGCTCCCGCCTCATCTGACCTGCTGTCAGCTCCTCCGTTACGGCGGAGGAAAGAGCGCCCCCAGGTCCTAAACCTCTCTGAAGCCGAGATGGCGGGCGTTTTGCGACCCAGACCTGGGCGGCTTGATAGCCCAAGCAACCGCTACGCTGGCGACTGGAGTGGATGCGGCGAGAGTTACTTTGCCTCTGAAATTGTGCTGCCTCCCAGCAAAGAGGAGGCGGACTATGATGATGTGCCCTCCGAGGATGCAGAGGCGGCTGAGGAGGAGCAGGAGAAGCCTGAGCACGCAGAGGAGGATGAAGGGCAGAGAGTCACGAGCTCTGTGTCAGATCCTGCTGAGCAACCTCAGAGAGAGGAGGTGGTGAAGGAGGAGGAAAGGGAGCAGGAGGAGGAGGAGGAGGAGCAAACAGAGAGTAATGGGCAGCCATTAGAGGACAAAGAGGAGGAGAGGGTGTGTGACCACATCCTGCCCCCTCGTCTGCCCAAAGAGCACACCTACCAGGCCTACATGAAGATCCAGGACATCAGCCCCGTGCTGAGCAACAGGGTCAACCTGAGGGACCTGCAGGAGAGCATCGACACGCTGATAGGAAACCTGGAGAGGGAGCTCAACAAGAACAAGCTCAATGTTGGGTACTGACTCCTACCACAGTGACACACACACATACACTCATACTCTCATAGAGCCTGATGAGGTTTGGGGAAAACCTTCTTTACCGATCAAGGTGCTTCAGGATGCAGCCACTTTGTTGCAGTGGAGATCCTGTGACGTCAGCATGGCGCGGTGCTGCTGTAAAAAAAAAACCTAAAGATGAGATGCGAAGAAATGTAATGGGGCACTTCTGACATTTGTTTCTTACCCACAGACATTCCGTAATGTTTATACTTTCCTTTGATTTTGTCTGCTGTCTTACTTGTGTTGTTGTTGTTGGTTTGTTTCAGTCCGGTTCTATGTTTCCATGTTGTTATTGTTGCTTCTCTTCTTATTAGAAGAACCCATTGACCCCTCAGGGGTTTAAAAGGTGCCTTAATTGTGTGAAGGTGTTACGTCAAGAGGAAAATCCCACCCTGAAATAAAATATTTCCCCTCATATGATCTTGTTGCAGTGTTAGCAACCATCAGGGTAACCTCTGTGTCCTTATGAACAGTTGTTTTTACATCAGTAAAGAAGAGTAATAGGCAAACATTTGCTCGGGTAATTTGGGGCTCCACTTATGCAAGCTTTCAATCAGTGATACCGATGCCAGTTGTGAAGTTACTAATGGCCTATATTTGTTAACTCCTTAAAATTAAGCTCTTTCATACTGAAACAGTCCAGTGCTTACAGCGTTTCCCTTATAAATGTTTTCTTGGCAGTCCTCTGAAGCAGCGTTTGGACATGGGAAACTTCCACATTATACAGCTGCAGGGGTGACTCTGGGATACTTTAGGCTTTTCAATTAAGTTTGTTTCCAAAAAAAATATGATATTAGGGAATTAAGTTAATAAAATGTGCAACGAAAACATAGCCATTCTGTTAGTTCTTCAGTCAGTGCAAACCCTCTTTTACTTTTGGCAAAGAAATATGCTCCCATATATATTGAATCCCATTGATATTAGCCAGGTCTTTACTCTCTGACACTGAATTGGAAAACCCTGAAATTTGTTTCTGTATTAAAGAGTTTCTTACCTCTACTTCAAAATTATTTAGTAATCTTATCCCCACCGAGATCATATGAGGAACATGGGAACATTCTGTTTGAGGGTGGATTTCCTTTTTAAGGCAGCAGAGAGCTTTTCTATTGAGGTATAAAACACTCAATGTTGTTGAACAATAATGCACTTATGAGGCAGGCAGTCGTGTAGTAGATGGTCATTTTAGCTCATGCAGTGAAAAAAGTATTGACTGATTCGAGGGAGAAAGAGCTGCATTTGAAAATTTCTCTCATAGAAAAATGTTAGAGAATATAGCTTGAAATGTCTTTAATTTCTGTCTGTGTTAAGATTAAGACCATAAGATAAGAATATAAGATTAAGAATACCATCTATAGGTTTGTATAACACCTGTCAGAAATAAGAAATAATGTCATAATAAGAAAAGGGTAATAACACTCAGCAGAAAGCTTCATATTAGAGATGTATTTGATCGGAGCAGGCAACTTAAGACGGAGAAAATGTGTTTAATTTGGCACCATTTTCA
>JAUZTA010000025.1:8122945-8140591 GCA_034780835.1 Ctenochaetus striatus
GTGACTAACTCTGACTGTCATGATTTATTTTGTTTTTCTCAAACTATTCAAGCAGTCGACATTAAGTGTTAAACATCATTTGATTCAGGAGAACCTTGAGTTTTAATCCTTTTCAATTCAAAGTCCAGATTTTACATTTGTTTTCTTTGAGAATTGGCTAAGTAAACCCTAAGCTTAAGCAGCCCTAAGCAAGTTAAAGCCATATTTCTTTTAAAATGTTTTGAAACATTAGGCAAACATGACTTACACGATACCACTGATAAGCTGTGGAACTACACTTTTCATGACTTTTTTGAAGCATGCTGATTGCATGAGCCACTCAAAAGTTATTAAAAGTTTTATTAAAAGTTATTGTTTTACAATTTTTAGCCACTAGCGGCTATTTAGATCTTTGAGGGCTTGCCAAGTTAACTAGCCTCTAGCAGGGGCGTCACAAACAAGTTTAAATGTGGAATGGATCTTTTGATTTTAACAAGAAACAAAACAAGCAAGTTTCTTGAAATGTTTCCCTTTGAGGAGCCTGCAACTAAAACAATATAAAAATATTTACAAGGAATAAAACCAAATCAAATCACTAAAAAAAAAAATGTCCTCACTCTTTTAATATATAATGCGCTATGGTTACTATGGTGAACCCCTTACAAGCAAACTTTATCTTAAGGAAGTGTGATGTACAAATTTTGCTTCGGTTTCCACCAGCCTTCAATCACTGTCTGTTTGTTGTCATCGCCGATGAGAGTCTGTCTAAAAAAAATACCGTTTGGAGTTTCCACTGTCACTGGAAAAGCCGCAAGCATTTTCCATATGTTTGCTCTGTGTGACTGATAGTTTAGATGACAGGTCCCACTCTGAATAGACTGTATCTGGGTTTCTGCCAAGATATTGTGCGAAAAATCCTCAAAGTTCAATGTAAATAATCTCCCAGCCATGGCTGCTGATGGACTGAAATTACTGCACTTAAAGCTAAATTCCTTTGATAGTTGTGTGAATGTTTCCTCATTGAAGTGCCTTCTTTTGATGTGGCAATAGACCAGATCAGTCGTTCATGCTGGCTGCAGTGTTGACTGCGAATCTCTTGCCTTCCTCCTACTCGGTCCGACTCAGAACAATAACAGACTATATTTTCTTGAAAGATAAGTACTCGACAAAAGGACACATAAACAAGGACATTTGGCTTTACAGTGTAAACTATGAAAGGTGGAAACATTCAAAAGAGTGTTTTAAAAGCACGCACTAGAATTTTTAATCAGAAATCTAAAGGGAAGCTGCCACTGTGCCTAAGATGAAAGTTGATACTTTGACTTTGGAAACAGTTAGTTTTACAAAATAATGTCGACTCAAGGATTACTCGTTTTTTCCAAAGCGTTCAACTTCAAATTACAATCTTTATCACTAGTTTACAGTACTAGAGAATGTTAGGTATAAGGCTTAACTCATTTGCTAATTAGCGTTTCTTGTTGCATCCAAATTAAGAGTCAGTCACCAGATTTACATTTAATTAACTGAACAAAGCAAATGTGCTTGTTTACTTATCTTGACTGCTCAAAAGACATCCGTATGCCCTCTGAGACGCTGTTACACACAGACCTACGTTGGGGGGGGGGGGCAGGATAAAATGACAAGAATCTGAATGTTGGAGAGCTTTGAAATTAGAAAATTAAAAGGAGTCAAGAGGTAGCATTCCACAGCAGTGCCCTGGTCACCTGATCTCTTATGGGGTCAAGGGTCAACTAATGAAACCTACCACCAGCCTCTCGGAGGTTTTAAAGAGAACCAGCTTTATAGTTTACTGCTGTGAAACGTAACCAGGCGACTTAACAGAGGACAATTTTAGCAACTCAGCAGCCGGTTTGAGATTAAAGGAAGATGCTGATTGAATTCTGTCTTGAGAAGAAGGGGTACTTTATTAGTTAAATCGTTTTCACTTTCTTTGTGAATGCAAATGTGATTCTCTTTTTTTTTTTTTTCATGGTAATCATGTGACTCAGTTTTCCACTTTCGATGATCTTACCTTTGAGGTGCAGCAAGTTCATTCTCCTCCTCAGGATATGTGTTTGTGTGAGTTGTTACCTCTGTGTCTGCAGCTTGGATGACCATGTGTGAAATGTGTTGGGGGATTTAGGCAGCAGACCCTCACTCCACCTCACCCCACCTAACACCCTCCTCAGCAGGAGCAGCTCAGAGGCCAGCCAGAACAATGCCAAGGGAATGGCTTAATTCGCCAGGCCAGATTTACAGCCCCTCCTTGCTCAGCACCTGCTCACATTGTTTCCCAAGATTTGGCTCGAAAAAGCTTCAGGAGTTTGTGATAGAAACTGGACTGCGGGCTGTTCATCCTGTACAGACACCCTCCTTTGTAAAGGATTTCTTCTTATGTTTGGAAAATCTCTTTGGACTTGGATGAAGAAATCAGCTAAAGGGAAAATCTGCCATCATGAATACCCTTCATGCCACGAGGGTCACTGAGTTTATGACTGTGCCGTTGTTCAAAGCATTAAAGAAAAAGTGTGCGTTCTGAGCAGCAGAGCAAACATCTCTGCATATTTCTGTACGCCACAAGTGTTTACGTTGCATGCAAGCTAACTCAACTGCATAGCGTTCTTTGCATCAGCCATTACAATAATAACTAACCAGCAAGGCACTCCCACTGTGTGTGCGTGTGTGTGTGTGTGTGTTGGTTTGCAGAAGGCACATTCCTTAGCTAGTCTGGGAGAAAGTGAGAGGCTCCGCAGAGGAGAGAGGGACTGCAAAACAGAATTCCCAGAGAAGTTTGAGGAGGGGACGACTGGAGAGCAGAGGCCCCTTTTGTCACCCGGGCCTTGTTGGTGCCTCAGGGGCCATATGGACGCCTGCCTCTGTGCAGCCTCACATCAGCCCATTCTTCACCCTCCTCCTCCCCCCTCTCTCTTTCGTGACAGGACCGTCCACGTGAATGAGTCATGGTCAGGGTGACCCCAGCTTACTTCTGTTGAGGGGAATCAACTGTTTTCCATCTCTTGCCATCTTCTTTTTCTTTTTTTTTTTTCCCAATCTGTCCTTCCCCCTCTCACACAATCATTCAGCCATTTGTATTGCTGCTCATCTGTTCCCTCAATCCTCTCACTGCTCGCTCTTCCCTTTTGAGGCATCTCAGACACAGTGTGAAAACCTGGCAATAGACAGCTGCCCGTATATTATGCAGCAACCCCCCTCCCTCTGTCCCTGCAGCCTCTTTTCTGGCAGGATACCGGCTGTCACTTGTGACTATAGGTTTGCCGGGCTGTTCTTGACCTGAGGTGGACCCAGCACTTTGTGGCGTCCTTATTTTATCCCCCATGAAGGAGCGAAACTAATGGTGTCCACGGAGCTGAACTCGTTGCAAAACACTGCAGGGGAAGCAGCCTTCTCATAAATGTTGCTAACAATGTGACGGAAGTAAAAGTTTCTGTTGCGGGGCAATTAGAAATTAGTGAGAAAAACAAACTTTTATGTAGCTGCAAAGTTTTTGGTATGTGTTTGCCTTAACAATACTCCACTACCTCTTTGTTCTTGGTGATAATGTTTCTAGGCCACTCATTCAGGTGCAGTCCCCCGCATTGGCAAAACAGATGAGTTTCCCAAGTGATCCGGCAGCAGCAGCTAGCTTGCACAGAATGGCTACTGGCCACTGATGCTACTGACTCAAAAACAAACTAAAGTTTATACGAAAGAAGCCTGTCATTAAAATAATTGAAGCTGCACTGGAAAATTATTAAAGTAACAGTTTGCTTCTAATCAAGAGGTCACACGAGACCACTCGCTGTTGTAGAACATGAAGTCAAAGCAGCATAAAAGGTCTTGGGTGGATGAATTTGTAGAATACAGCAGAAATAGAATACTGTAGTATATTCATATTTATAGTAGGATCTAACAAGGTATAATCACCTGAAAACAGGATTTATTGCATTTTGAGTGAAATATCTGACTAGCAGCTTAATGCTCCAAAATGTTCTCCAGTTAGTAGCTGACTTTGTCTGTTTTGTGGTGATGGATCTGGGAATGTAGAGTGGGATTTTAGAGCTTTTATGCCTGCTATGGCTGAAAGCATAGTGGGTGAGCTGAAAGATGCTGGAGGAGCTCGGGAGAGCTTGAAAATTGTCTGTGGCTTTGTCCTTTTAAATGGCACATAGGCCATTGATTGATGTTTCCATGACTATTAAATTCAACAGCTTTTAAAATGTGGTTCACGCATGTTTTTTCTTAAACTTTTCTAGAATCACGGAAGTTATATCATATACACTATATTAGTTTTCTCTACTAAAATGCAGTCAGGCTCACATCCACCCACTCCTACTAGTTCATAAATAATCTGTATTATCTAACAGATTTTGCATAAAGGGCCTCTTGTCTTAGGTCTGTGACTTTTCAATTTTTCCACAACAATAACATTTTTCATCAACAGAGCACAAGATGAGTTATACAAAATTGATTTGTATACTAGGAGAGTCTTCAGCAGCAGCAGATAAATTTCATGAAATTAAAGAGCCATGAAATGACTCCCCTTCAAGGTCAGATCTCTGAAGTATTCCAGACTGTTTCCTGGGGGAGCAGTGGTGAAGACAGCGATAATGGATGGCATTATGCAGTAACTAGATCTCAAATGGGTGGATGAAAAAAAAACAACACAAAAATACACATCTGTGACCTCAAAACCCCCACCCAAAAAGTCTGAATGCTGAGGACAGAATCAAAGTAGCAGGATGTTTACTTTTTTCAAATTTTTACACCTTATGTTTATATCATATTTCAATTAAAAAAAAACAGTACAGTGGTTGAAACCAGCCATAAAGATACAACCTTCAGATTTTTATAAAAACATACAATCAAAGGTAATAATTACAAATAAAAAGAGATGTCTATGGAAAGTGTGAACATGTGTATCAGCTATCGGTTGGCAATGGTCGCACACAGACCGATGTTTTGCAGGAGGCTTTCCTCCAGCATCAGGTAATCACTGTATTCCTTCGTATTCAGCTCTTCAACCTCCTCTGACTGTGCGGGTTCCTGGGGACAAAACACAGAGGAAAGACACAAAAACGATAAATATCAAGTGGCAGGCCACTTAAAAACTTCTTCTCAACTAATGATTTGACCTTTTCCCTTTGTGAACCAGAAATCCTGAGGTTTAAGTTAAGCAAGTTAAGCAGTATCATCCTGCAGAAACCCATCTATACACTCATTCACACTCATTCACACTAACATTGCAAGACAACTGTAATCACCCCCTTTTTTTTCCTGATATGTTCCCTGGGAGGGATGGCCTACTCCAGTTTTTCCACAGGCTACTTTGTATTGGTGTGCACACTTCTTACTGGGCTTATAAAAAAATAAAAGAACTGCAGGTCTGTATGTTCAGAGGGCTGTTTGAGAGGAAACGGTGGGGTCAACGGTGGCCGTGGACACAATGTCTCATTCAAGGCCACTCTAATGGCAAATATTGATGGTTGGCAGAGCAATCATCATGCACTTACTCTGTCTAGACTACACCAGTCTGCACAAGTACCCAAACCAACAACCCTCCATCAGTGGAGGAATGTAACTAAAGACACTTTGCCAAGTAGTGGACTAATGTACCAATCTAAGGTACTTATACTTTACATAGGTCCTTTTGTTTTGCAACTTTCATGCAAATTTAAAAAGGAGTAATTGTACTGACTACATTTATCTAACAGTTTTAGTCACTAGTTACTTTTCAATGAAGCTTTTTTAGAACAAAAGTATAAAAATCTCTCAAAATATGATTCTTTGTTGAAAATCAAATTACGCAGCAGCACATGTAGTACAATGCAGGACTTTAACTTGTTTTACCAGTGTGGTATTAATACTTCTGCTTAAGTAAACTACTGAATACTTCCTCCATCGCTGCCCTCCATAAACATATTTACTGCTGTGCTACAGTTCTATTTAAATATCTGCACTGAGTGTGTTCTGTGTTTCTAAAGAGAAACTCTGCAGCTCACCGTCCTCTTCTTGAGTTCTTCCGCTTCTTTGCTCTGTTTTGCCCACATTTCATCCCTCTTCAGCAAATCCTTCAACCTGTCCTCTTCCAGTTCAAAGTATTTCCTCACACTCAAACTCTGGAAGGAGGTAAAAGAGAAAGCTCGCAGTTCTAATGCATAATGTGTAGTGTTCAGGCAGCCATTTAATAAACTCATGAGGAATGACACGGTTACGCATAATATTGACAGTGCAGGAGGTTTAATGACCATTAAAGCAGCCTGCCCCCTAATCGAAATCCTTACATGTGGAGCGGCATTGAATCAGTGCAGTCAGGCAGCAAAAAGAAACTTGTCTTTAAAATTAAACCAGCTCCTGCATACATTATTGTTTCTTTTTGCAAAATAATAAGAAAACAGAGCTTATTATCTACTTTAAAGTAAGTACTCAGGAGGTGGTTGGACTGTCTTACCTCATTCCTGGAGGGAACATAGAGGGTCTTGGGAATTTCTAATATACAGGCCAACCCTGAGACGTCAGTCACAGCCAGGAAGTGCTGTTTGGCTGTAAGTAGAAAAAACAAAAAACTTAATGTCTTTAAAAACTCCCAACAAAGAACTTACATTCAAACATTTAATAGAAATAAAACAGAGATGCAGGCAAGTTTATTGCTTAGCAATAGCAGCAATGGGACAGAAAATTAGAATTTGTCATTGGCACTATTTATGTATTTGATCATTTATTTGTACAATCATTCACATTTTGAATTATTTTAATCCCAGTATTCTACTCAAGCTTCCTGCCTGAGCTAGCATGCAGGCTAACCTCCATTCTCTCATTTACTGTGTAGTGAGAGGACAGGAACTCACAGGAGGCAGACCAGGGTTTGATGCTAGTAATCTTTGCACTGGTGATGTGTGCCTGGACACGAACGGGTTCACTGGTGTTTTCCAGCAGATTCCACACCTCAATGCTGCCATCCTCTTTCCCAATGAAAAAAACAGCTGGTCGAGTCAGGGACCAGCATCCTGCAGTGTATGTCTGCTCAGAGCTCGGTGACAGGATGATGGGGCCATCCTAGATGTTGTGGTTTACAGGAAGTTAAACAGAGTCAGTGAATTTAAAATCCAATAAATCTGCTCTGTTGTCTAAAGATTCAACAATGTGCTGATGCTATTGTAGCTGAAGTGATGGGTGTTGTTACCATGACTCCTTCCCTCCATATAGCAAAGTTCCACGCTCCAATTGTCAAAATAATGTCTTTGAAAAGGGGCGAACGCTGTACTATATTCACCACCCAGTGATGGATACTGAAACAGTGGAGGGGCTTGGTACCTGGGAGAGAGGAGAAGGTGTACTGCTATATTTGACAAATGAAACAAACAACCAAAACTTTGTGCTACTAACTAATCTGTGATGTTTTTACATTTAGTGTGCATTCACTGAAGAGTTGACTTACAATGATACCGATCATTTAAAAAAACACATACCATATTCTGATCTGCTCTGAAGAATACAGCAGAGAACAGGAAAGACTACACGAATTGCAGCTAAAAGGTTTATGTTCTCTTTAACTTTATGTTCTTTTTAACCTTTCTTTTATAGTGGTAAGAAAACAAACTTACTGTGCAGCTGCCCAGAGTCGTCCTTCCCGGGTTTCCAGTCTGTGTAAACAACCTCTCCATCCTAGCAGCACATATATAGACATAATAAAACATAAACAAATCTAAATAAATTTCAAATTTTTCTTACTTTTACTTTAAAATTAAATTATAAATCGCTCAAAATGTAAAATACTTAGCTCAAAAGTGATATCGTATTTTGGAATTAATTCTGAGAGACATGCTGATTAAAAAAGCCTGGCAATATTTTCAAAAATATGACTTTGTCTTTGTTACAATATTACTATTTATGAAGAAAAACAGCCCCTTTAAGACTCATTGTAAAGATGGGTTTCTTCAGGGCTGTTTGCTCATCTTACTAAGCTCATTCAGCAGTTGAATTTTGCTCGATGTAGTTGATATTACTAACGAACAATCACCTCTGTTCCAATATAGAGCTTGGTATTAACGTCTTCCAGAGTTTTGAGTGTTTTAGCTGAGGGCACTCTGAGCTGGCTGTAGTCTGGGATGACCTCTGAGCTGTCATCATTTTCTTCAGCCTCTTCTGTTAGGGGAAAAACCACAGGGGAGCGTAGCATAACGTAAGAAAAAGTTACAAACTCAACTTAAGCTTTATTTGGTAACAATTATGGGTCTTTTTCAGACAGACAGGACTTGTAGCATGGTCCTCATTAGGGATAAAAATATTAGCAATGCACTTTGGAAAAAAAAAAAACAGGATAATGCAACATTTACAAAAACAGAACACGTGTCTTTTGTAACAGTTTATTGACTCATGTCTGGCTTTTTTGGGTCTTGTGTAAAAAGACAAAAATTCCCTAAACAAAGAAAACCACAGTCACAGTAGAACAATAAAAAACTTGGAAAAAGTTATTACTTATCAGAAAAAAGAAGCATTAAAAAGCTGAATTTTTATTTCAGTAAGGAAAAAAGAGAGGTTGAACAGTGGCATTAGTGCAGCCCGCTCTGTAATTTGACAATGAACGAGACAACTGAAGGACAAAAGAGGGGGGATGTAGGGAGGGCTAGAGTGGGTAAAAGGGGATATGAGGGCAGTGGGTAAGAAAAGAGGTCGAGATGGCAGTAGGGATTGAGGCAAGCAGGAAGGCAGTAAGGGAGAAGGGTTGGACAGCTGGGATAGGTAAGACTGGTTGTGACTGAAGAGGCCTTTTCCATCACAAAAGCCCAACTGTCTGTCAGGGACCCTGCAGGACTATCTGCTCAAATACCCCTTATCAGTGGGTCGCTCCCAATCAAGTCTCTCTTTCACTCTGTTAGATTAGCTCTTGAAGGTCGGATCAGACCACCCAATCACACATCTCCTAAATCCCCTTTCCCCCAGTTAAGATGTGTGTAAAGATATGAGACAGATGATGCAGCACAGCCACAGATGTAGACTTTGTTTCACTTTTGCAACACTGCACTGCTGCTCAACTGTTACTCAATCCCCATGAGCAGATGCTTACAAAAACCTACTGTTAAAAGTCATGTGGAACTGGTTGCTTTTCTCTGCAGTGGCCACGACTCTAAGTGTAAGTGACAGATTCAGAAGAAAGGCAAATAACTAAATGCTGAACACAGAGTCCAGAGACAGACAGCATAAACCCAATCAATATCAGCCAAACATCTGAAGTAGCACCAAGATATTAATCGTAAAGGGATTCATTAATATCTTAATAATGACTGTCTGAGGGCTGTCGACAAAAAACAGACAACTTATTTGCTCAGTTAGTGAACATATTACTTCTATAACTGCCAGCAACTAAAGCTGTGTTTATGGAGGCAGACCTTCAGCCAGACAAAGACAGGTCTCTTCTTGACCAGTCAGGACACACACCATCATCTCCTGGCCCTTGTAGAGCCTGAGCAGCATATTGCAAAGGGCTGACAGTCAGTGAGGCTAATGCTCCGCAACTATGAGGGCCTTGTTTTGGAAGTATCACTTAATAAAGTGCTATGAAACCGGAGGAGAGAAGAGGGCGGCAGACAGAAAAATGAGAGGACCTGAGGGCTAAGTGAACCCTGCCCCACTGATCACTGTGCTCAACCATCCAAGGAAGAACTTGGGATGCCCTAAAAAATATACTCTTGGTCATACACACACAATTGAGAACTTTCAGAAATGTAATAGTCATTCAGCAGTTTTCATTATTTGTTCTCATCATTTGTTTTTTTTGACATAAGATTCTGAATTGAGAAATATTGTTGATTGTTTACCTTCAAGAAATAAGCTTTCTCTTATCTGTAAGGTTTTTAAGTGTAAAAAGAAAACTAGGACTACTAATTAAAAAGCATATGAAAACAGGTAACATTTGTGTCTTACATTTAACTCTAGCTGTATTGCCTTTATTATACATTATTCATCCAGGTATCCAATCTGTTCTAGATGGAGTAATTAGTGTGTGTACATTGTGCTTTGCATCTAATAATAAAACAAGATGGAAATTATTGTGCAAATCATCATAACTGAGTACCACACATTTCTGTGACTGATTGTTAAAAAAAAGGAGGTGAAGGTGCAACAGATGGAAGCAAATAAACTGATGCAGCCTCAGAGTTAAAATCTCTCACCTGTGGTTTTATCTGTACTTTGAGCATTACAGGTGTAGTGTTCCAGGCTGAACTTCAAAGGAGCGTAGTCTCCACTGGTATTGATCTTTGGTAGGGAAACCTGAACCACGACAGAGAAGAAAATAACGTTTGTTATTTTAAGAACTAAAAGAGACTAAACATCATTTCAAACAAAATCACAGACTGTGTCCCAGCAACTGCATACCAAAAAACATTAAATGATCTCTATTAAAAGAAACACAAACATAAAAACATGCACACGCATTGCTTCTAAATTTGAATCGTCCATAATGTTACACTCACCTTATGACTCAGTTTGTTTGCAATGTACAAAATCAGCCAAACTCCAAGCTTTTTATAAAACCAGTTTCCCCGTATCCTTTTAAGTGTGTTAATTTTCAATATTTCATTTTATTTCATCATTCGTCATTGGCTATACTGTAGGATGATCAAATTTTGTTACACACAAAACACTCAATCATGAGTATTGTGTTGCCCCCTCAAACCCAACAGTACCTTGAACAGAGGTTTCCATGTCCGGTCCAGGTGTTTGAAAGTGTCGGGGACAGTGTAGGGGGTCACCTGGGTCTTCTGATCAACGTTTTGCTTCTTGTCTAACAATGACAGATTCAGCAGTTTCTGCACTCGCACATCCCAGAACAACAGAGTGCTTTAGAGGGACAGTAAGAAAAACACATAAACGTTAAATTTAAAAAAAAATCGAACATCAACCTGAAAAAAATTGCTCATATTTCAGCCATAAATATTGACTAATGCAGACTTCAGCATAGCTGGACATTTAAATATTGACTAATGCAGACTTCAGCATCTTAATGAAATGTGATGGCTGCCAATTACTGCAGACAGCAAGCAGAAATCTGGTCAGCACAAATCTACAGACATAAGCTAGACTTACAAACATAGTTCATATAAACTAAAGCTACAGGCATCTGCGAGAGGCGAGAGGCTTCACAACTTAAGTGAGTAACAGCCTTTAAAAACTGTACTCACAAGCACAGTGCACTCTCAGAACTAACCGTTTTCAATAACAATAACCACATCTGGTATACCAGCAGAGGTTAAAAGATTAACTGCAATTCAACTATTTCACTGTTCACACATGAAAAAACACTGACTGGAAATATTCTTTATTCTCATAAATTCTAAAATAAATCTGTGTACCTAATCAACAACTCTTTCTTTTCTTGCCATGTATATTCACACAATATATGACATGAATTGATTAACATGTTTGTTTGTGAGTGATAAAACCAGAAATTATTCCTAGTAAATGGCTGAGAAACATTGAGTCCAGTGGGATCTGTAATCTGGTTAGAAAAGACAATGGCCTTATTGACTGCACAGCTCTTAAATATCTAACTGGTACAGTATGTTCGGCAGCAAGAGGACAAGCCAGTCTTTTGTTTGTGCTGTTTAAAGTCCATGGAAACTTGCATTCGCCAGCAGATAATTTTTGTTGAGTGTCACATTAGACTTAACACAGTGGTGAACAGCAACTAAATTTAATACATTTACTCAAGTTCTGTGCTTAAGTACAATATTGACAATTATATGTATGCATATAATGTATGCTTTTGCTCAGCTATATTTCATACATTTGCCTGTTTGCCTGTTATTTGTTAGTTAATTTGTAGATTCAGAAATGGGCCATTCTTCAGTACTTTTGTAATTGTATTAAAGTACAATTTTAAACCGTAGGCTTTAACTTGTATCAGAGTATTTCTACTGTGCTACTGCTAAAAAACTGAATACATCTTTCTGAATACATCTCTCACCATTACCCTCAAGAGGAACAAAGGATCAGTTATCAAGTAACACAATTTACAAACTTAATTTATTTCTATGAAATTAATGCTGGCAGTAACAAATTGGCCATGCATGGTAGATCATGAAATGTGCCTATCTCTGTTTAAAAATAGTCCACTTTCTGAAGAACATGCCGCACATACATGACAATGAACACCAACAACATACTGACATCTACAGTTCCAACACAGCTTACAGGTAAACTTATGAGTAACTACCGAAATACTGAAAAAAAATAAGTGAAAAGTATGTGGGAATAGTACTTAAAGAAAGAGACAGCTGTACCTGGCAGTAGCTGTCAAACATCTTTTGAATCAGGCAGACATATAAACAAACAGGCATGCAAGTTCAGCCAAAATCTGTCATGTACTTCTTTGGTTCTATTAGCTCCAAACTGACAGCACTTCATAAATGTAACATTTAAATTAAACAGACATACCTGTCAGGGGAGCAAGTGACAAGTTGGACAGAAATGTTATACTTGTTCTCCACTGGTATGCCTGTCCTGGTCACCTAATCAGAGAGAGAGAGTCACAAATTCAACAAAAGCTCTCACATTTAATGCTGTAAAGAACTGATGTCAGTGAAGAAGGTTTCTGAAGATATATGGGAGCTTAATGTGCCCCCGGGGGCACTTGGATGATTGACTTATTTTACTTATCAGGATAAGAGCCAGTGGCCGACAGGATTTATTACAGTTGGCTATATAGACAGATAGGCATAGGAGGGATAGGCACCAATAGAAAACCAGAATTATAATGCATTTATTGTTTCATAAAGAAAACTTTTAGAAACACAATAACAAGCTTAGGTTCTTGGGGCTGTAATATTTTATTGAATCTATGAGATACCACAGGTCATTATTACTGTATGAATAATTTTATAGCTTCTAGCATTTGCTTACACAGTTACACAGAAAAAAACAATATAACAATACATTTTTAGATGCAATGTGCATAAAATTTATGCTGGGACACTATTAGCAGGCAAAAACTGTACCAAAAAACAGGAATGTCTATTGGCACAAAAAACATCTCGAGGCTATAATAAATATGCAATCTTTTGTGGCAGTGAACCTGCAGAGATCATTTTCTGCAGTTCTTTGTTTTTTCATTACGTTTGTTCTCTTGCACAGCATCATCTTTATAAACCTTCTTCACAGACACAAAGCATCTCTGATAGAAAATGTCAAGAATGAACTCCCTACAACCAGTGCTCTGCTTATTTTCTGTCAGATTTACAGCCGTGGCCCCTTCCCACCCCTCTGCCTGTCACCTTGGTGTACCTCAAATGTTGATGGCAGCCACTGGACATCAGTAATTGGTGCTTTGTGGCTGCTCTCGATGGCAGACACTGCACAGTAGCGCATGACAGGAGTCTTATTGTCTTTGTTATCATCAAGGTCCTAGTGGGAGGTCAGACACAAAAGGTACAGCACATACAGTGAGCTCTGACAGCCAAGCTTAACACAAAGACTTTATACAGTGGTGAACGGCCATTCTTAAATGGTATAGCTGGACATTTAGATATCTTATACATAACAAATGATGTATATTGCAGTTTTTAAGGACTATGCCATTAACACAAAAACAGTAGGAAAAATCAGAACTGTATTTTTTTCATCATTCTCTGCTCTCTTTTAACATTAGATCGGTTTAAAATATGTTTTCAAATTGCTGCATGTTGCTAGTTTGACTGCACTGCACCTGCAGATGGATTTAAATGGTGTGAGCGGAACACAGAGGTCAGGAGAATTTTGAACTTTGTTGATCTGATAAGCTAGCATCAGGTGCTGCTGCAGTGTGGCTATCACAGCACCAAACATGGAAATAAAGACTTTAAGCAGATACAAATGCTACTGTTTACACTGCAAACACACGGGAGGCCAGTGATCTGATTTGCTTGTGTGTTATCTTCTATGGGGACAAACTATGGTGCAGGATGGAAGGCTTGTGTAACAGCTGGAGTATGTGAGTTGATGCTGTTGACTCTGGGGAATGAAGAGCAAACAAGGACAAAGACAAGAGAGGTAGGATGGAGGGTGGGAGAGGGGAAAACCAAAAAGGAAGTATAAGGGCAGGGATAGAGACAGCTGTTCCACTGTAGAGGCAATAAACACACACAAAGCAAATGGGGGCTGGATGATGGGGGCATATGTGTCTATTTAAATACAGCAGTCAAGCAGAAGACATGAGTGGAGGTCAGGCTGTAAGGGACAGCACAGGGTCTGGATGTCTTGAGAGGCCACAGTGGACTTAATGTACTTGCTGTGTTTTGGGTTTAAATCTGAGCCCCTGTTTTTGTTACGAATCATTAACCCATACACACACATGCACACACGCACACACACATACCTTTTACTCTGTCTCTACAGTTAATCACATAACTTAAACAGATTTTTATTTTGATGTTAAGCTCTTTAAGGTTTAATACTCAGCAAAGAGTTATTCTATTCAGTTCGATCACTTTGGTCTGGCCCTTATAGGCTCATTTAATTTAGCAGACAGATAATGCTAATGATGCTAATGAAACTTGCTTTTAGTTTTAGCCCCCTAATTATAGAATATGACCATTAGGCCACTAAATTCCCATCTCCTGAGGAGGTGATGAGGAACAAACTCAGGAATCTATGCATCATCATTTTGCTATGGATCAGTCTGTCTTTTACAGCAAATACGCTGCATGCCCCGATGAACTATGAACTCCACTTAAATACAATCATCTGACATCATTACTGGTAACAGAATTACCGTAACTGATACCACATCAACTCAGGTACAAAACACCACATATTATTGTATCAACACTGTGCACATCAAAGACAGGATATGAGTACTTACAAATGTGTCAGTGTTGACAGAGGCCTTTTTATCACTAGTTTGGATTCCCTGTAGGTGTGCGACATGAGCTGAAATGTCCCATAACACAACCTAAAGAGAACATTACAATATAAAATTTGTCACAAATATGATGAAGTATGATCAAATGTGGGAACAACAACAATACATTTGAACTGTACAGGATATGACTTACATGATGGTAGGTCTATTTGATAAATCACATTTATCTACATTTTTCTCTCTTTTTCCATGTACTAAGTACTAAGGTACAAGAAGTGCTGAGGTACAAATCTGTAAGGCAGAAAAAGGCAGCCGATGTGGCAAAGCAGAAATGCAGAGTGAAAGTCAGCACCTGGCCATTTATGCAGCCGCCAACAATAATATTTGGATCTGTGGGGCAGAACTCAAAGGCACAAATGTCATCTGGGCACTCCAGCAGCAACTGCAAACAACACAGAAAACCCACACACACAAGACAAAAAATATAATGTTTCAAAGAAGACAATTCCATTCACTGGGTGCTTGCCATCCCGAGAATGTATTTACTCTAGACTCTCCATAAAAAGTTCAGTTTTTAATCCACGAAAGCAAATGCATACAGCAAATTCCATTTCACTAGACAAGAGCGGAAAAAAAAGAGCAAGGAGGGGCAGGATGGTGTTACAGTACAAACAAGTCATTTTTCAGCAACATGTTTAGATCTTCTGGAGTTTAAAATAAGCCTGAAGACTGAACTACAGCATTTGTTCTCCACACTAAATAAACACATTTATTTTTATATTGTATAATGTCTCTGGCTGTCTCTAAACAGCACCCTTTGCCACTTTGATCACTACTCCAGTAGACACTGTAACCACAGCACAACACATGCAGCAGTTGAGGCATACGTCATCCAGAACTCATATTACGTTGTGAGTGATTAAGCAGCTCAATTTTATTGATTTGGTGCGTGAATCAAATCAATAGAGCCTCTCAAATTTTTCTAAGGCAATAATGGTCTTGAATGACAGTGCAGAACAAATAGGAGGTGATACAGGAGGGGATTTGCATGTAAGTTGTCACTGAAAGAGAGAAACATGGCTTATGAGCTTCTTCTCAACCGACCTGTACACTCAGCACTTACTCAGAGTGTACCTCTGATTTACTTTACGTACCTGAGGATTAGAGGGGTCAGAGAAGCTAAAGAAGAGAATGAAAGATGTTCTGACAACAAATGGTGCAAAATCGGTCACCCCCTCTTCCTTGATCTCTGTCAAAGCAACAGCTATCACACCTAGCACATCAAAAGAGAAAAAAAAATCATGTATCAGGAAAATAGATGTTAAATAATTACACAGTCTTTAAACTTCACTGATGGAGAAACTGGTAACTCAGCTCTTTGTCCTTTTCTGAATAACATATTCACACCGATCACATGTTTCTGCATGTTTTTGTTCTGAATCTCGCTAGGAACCGATTATGAAGATAGCAGTAAAGAACTATCATGTTTTACAATAGATGGTAATCTAGAGTTCTGATAGTTGCCAGTGACAGTAAGTTTGCTTTATTTACGGCATTGTTGCCTTTCAAAACTACTCTTATCAACATTTTTTCAGACAATGCTACCGTCTCATCCAAAGTACTAAATGATTATTATAATTACTATTTTTTTTCACCATGAACTGCAAGAAAATGTCAGACTTGGAATAATGACCTCCATGTTTTGAGAGAGTTAATCATGCATATTTGAAGCAATACTTTTATGTGAGAAAACTGGCACCTGCTCAAATCTAATAAACAAATATTTTGCTGATAGGGATTTTGTTATTTACCATAGATTGTAGGATGCCAGTTGATACTGCTCATTTTCTTGTTCTTGGTGTATTTCTGGTCTGTGAAGGCCTGATAAAGCGTCAAATCTTCAGAAACCTTCCCAGAACAATCACCGTCCTCAGATACTGCCCCCAGTGCTTTCCAGTCATCAAAGAACACATTCATGATCTCTTCCTGCTGAAGGGCTTGCAAAACCCTGCAAGAGACGCATGTTTTTAGGTGAAACATTTAGGTGAAAGGCTATGATTTTTTTTTTGATGCTCTTTCATTATATCACTTCATAGCAACAAAATCTTCTTAAATTCTAGGTAATTTCTTAATTATTTATCTAATAACTGGAAAACAAGGGAAGACAAAAGAAGTTTTTGAGTGCAGGGAAGTGTTAGATTACAATTAGCCATTAGATCTTTATTTTAAATCCAAAGGCTGGGCTGTAACTGCAGTTATAACAACACAAAATATAGTGGGACAGCATTTGTCAGTATCCTAAAATAATTCTTTTGAATATTCTAATGATCCCACAGTGGTATTAATGGATGATACAGGCTGGTACAGTAATGTATGAGTTTGGGTTGACTATTAATCTTCCTATACTCCCAGAAGGCAGACAGAAGACACCATGAATTATACAGGCATATATCATTTTACCTGGGGGTCACTGAGTTGCAAAAATCCTTCAGACTTTCATGCTGGAGGATGTTCTCTTTTTCTTCACCACTTAACTCTCTTGGCACGTACTGAGTAAAGCTACTCTGAAACTTCCTGTGAAGTAGTCAGAATATTATTTTACAATATGCATGTGGGAATGGAGTTAGTTTAAATCTATAAACAGAGAAAAATGGTACATGGTGAATGCTGTTTCATAAAAGGAGACATTGTATCATCAGCCATAGCGGCTATTACAAACGGCTATGTAATCTGAAACATACAATGTGAGTATAAAACATAAAGGCATGCATTGTAGTAAAATGCTTGACTTGCAAAGGATTTTATTTGCATGCACTGTTAAAATTTTAATA